>JADWOT020000095.1:0-19403 GCA_036345935.2 Taenia hydatigena | reverse complement strand
GGCGTTTACCTTCCAGTAAACCTAGTCCCTCTCGGTGGTTTCAATGACGACGCTTCTTTGTAATGTAAGCAGAAATAATAGTGTCAAGCCAATTTTTCGAATAAAATTGGATTTACGAACTAAAGACGTGCAATGTTAACGTAGCATGATGCAAAACACTAAAATTAACCCCAGTTAGAAGTATTTCTGCAGGCGAGACACCTACAAACGCGGTCCTTCCGGTTACGCCCAAAACGACTCAGTAATTACAGTTGAACGATATTTACATCCAAGATTCCTCTTGCTTAAGGTCTACTTTGCCACATATGTCTATTTGTCTGTCCGTTTTTGTGTGTAAGGATTCATTTCACTTAAGGATTCATTCGTTCAACCTTAGTGAGATGATAGATTGCTTAAGTTACAGAGTGGAATGAAATATATTTGGCTGTCTTACAACCGACTAAATCGCAGCCAAATTGTGCTGCATTGGTAGGGTATCGACTAATCTGGTGCTGGAACCATATAACTCTGAATAAATGGGACTATAAAATACCGGTATTTTGATAAAGATAATGCAGGTTGGCAACATGCACGCCATCACAGTAGGGACAATTGGTATCAGGCTTTTTGACATCTCATCCGTGTAGGCACAGTATGCGCCGTGTGTCGAACAGCCGTACTTTAGCGTCGTGACTGGTCTATTTCTGCACTCAACCTTGATCCTGCCAAAAGAACGGAGGGAGAGAGAGTCGACTGAGTATCAGTGTGTCACCAACACAAAAATACGAATTCAACTTACCGCTGGGAGGCATGATCGAATCCATAAAGTGAAGTAAATCCATAACCGAATCATTGCACAGTGAGCCTATACATCTTGAATGGAAAGGAAATGCCCCTCTAGACTTCCTCTTAAAGCCCATTTTGTGTAGCTTTTACTAATTTGGTCAAGCGTACCTCAAGTAGTAGCTAGTATTTCTTGGGCATGAATATAAGGCTGATAAATCTAACAAATGTCCATTATTTCATTTTGTTGGATTGCATGGGTTTGCGTTTCTCCTTGGCTTGTAGCCAGATAATTCTAATTAGCATAAAAACTAATGTGGCGATCTGCCTTGCTTTCACCCTAGGCATTACACGTTTCGAGAAAAACAATCCTTCATGCTTAGCAGCTTTGATTTTCATTCAAACTTTAGTGCACACAGATGGCAAAACACTTGACTACAACGTTTGTCCAACTATCCGGCTATAGGCTCTGTTCAGCCGATCCATTATTTAATATATTGAGTCCATTGTGTCGACAAATTTACTGTGGCTTAATTAACAACCACTACATTCAGTCGTACCAAGTATCAGCGTGGCATGCCACACATTCGAGCCTGCTTCGAAAACGACAGAGGTTGCATTGGCTTGCAAGACGACCTTGTCGCTTTCCGCAGAGAAGGCACATTGCTTCATCTTCCCGCTTCTTAAGGAGCTACAGAAAGGAAACACACCACGCAGTGATTCGGTGTCAAGTAACCGCTTAATTCCCTTTATGCTACACAACCGTTTTACAATGACTTATGCAAACGTTGGAAATTAGCTTTGCCCCACCTGTTGAGCAGTACCTACTAAGCTTAATGACTACTTCATTGGAAGTGTCTGAAAATGAGAGTGAGGACGACTGCTATTAAAATCAATCAAATTAGCCTAATTCGAATGCATGCTAGAAGAACGTCCTGATGCAGGACTGAAGAAGCGCCGATGATGCTGAGCATGCATGAGGTCACGAGGAGCAAAAGATTCACGATAAAAATATAAGCCAAATGCCATCCTTTCCCAACAGGTGTATCAGAGTTGCCAACATCACAAGCCCTATGAATACTATTACGTCCAGTCTAGTGAAGCAAAGTGTAATTTTATCACTACTTCAACAATGGTACATGGGTGCTTCTAGCCTACCTATATTTACCTGTGCAAGGGTCCCTTTAAGTCATGCGTTTATTGGATGATTCGGTGCTCAAGTAAGTTGCTGTTGGGCGTAAAATGCGTAAATCGCGATTGACTGCCGCAATGTACAGCTAGCAACCAACCATCCAACCATGCATTCAAAGGATCTATCAGCCTAATTATTACGGAAAGTATGCCCTCATTGCAAATGCCTTATCCAGATCAAAATAAATGTCTAGCGTAAATTTTGAGACTTATCCATTGATTAGGTGCTAGTCTACTAGCTGACGGCCTCACACGCTGAAGTGTCCTAAGGGTCCAAAACGAGAATGATACGCCCTTGATGCTTCATGGAAATAAATTAGATCCAGTTGCTCATCAAATAAGTACAAAGGTTTACTGAGTGCAAAATAAATATACGAATTAGTCCCACTTAAGGAATGGCAGCAAGGATTGGATGAAATGGAATCGTAAGCAATAGAGTAATAGAATCCTCATTACATGCATCAGGTCTTAGGGCACTTGCTAACTACTAAGCTCAGAAGCTAGATCTTTACATGTACAATGTTCTTTTGCACTTCTAAAGCGAAAAATCTAATCTAACAGGTAAATTAGTGTGATGCTAGAAAGTTGTGATTATTGAGATGGAGAGGTTGAACGCATACCATGTGCTTTTGCGTCCTGCTAAGGAGAGCTGCGTTCTAAAAGGCTGATTTCAGTGCTCGAAAACTTAGACCGCAGACAACACTAAGCACAAAGGGGGTACAAACAGCCGTATTGATGGCCAAAAGAAGTCCGAGCACCCCATGATTCGGCGGCAACTTGGTTGAAGTCTCCCATACCGCTTGATCAAGCAGCATCTTCACCGTGTGACCTCGAGAAAATCATTAAGTGCGGCAACATCGCAGAAAAGCCTGCTTATTTCTTTTGTAATTTGTCGACTGTTAATGCATGGTACCAACAGTTCTGATGTCCAATCGTAACCGCCTAGCACAGACTGCCGTCGTTTTCCCTGCATTTGCAACGCTGTAGATTATAGCCTATAACAAGAATATGCAGACCTGCTTCCATGACAGCTCTAACAGTGGATAAGTAGGTGGATAAGAATCACTTACCAGTGATGTTGATAGTAAGGGTGTAAGGATTGGTGAGGAGGCCAATAGTGGTGGTAAGAATGTGGGCTACTAGACCAAATCAACGGCCTACAAATTAGGCGATGGTTTTGGCGCCTGGCGCTTTGGTGTGGGATTCCACGAGCAGCAACACGAAGATGGTGTGCATCAGCGCACTGTCTGCTGGCACGAACTTGCGGCTGGTAATGCCGTACTGAATTCACAAATGCAAATTTACACTTTTGCACCATCCATGGCAATAATGCATTCCCCCAGTGTTGAGCGTATGCAGAACATAGTCAGTGCACATTAACAGATTGCATTCTATCATGCGGTGCAGACTGACAAGTTAAGCCTCGTCTTCAAAATTAAAGTGGATGTCAGGCGCTATCAGACAAAAGGGACTGATATTTTGATGCCATTACTCAGTAATGTGAATGAATTCTGAGGCAGCGGTATTCAGTTTCGCAGCGACGGGTCGATGGACTGCACAGCGAAACGAGTTGGCCTGACCAGTTCTTCAGAGTCTCACCTTGTTTTTAACTAATCAAATAATGGTGGTCATTTGCCGGTCATAATTGTGATTTGTGGCCAGTTGGTGTGTGGCAATAATCAGGCGCTACTATATAATACGTCAGATGTTGCGCCATCAAGGTGAGAGTATGGTGTGAATCGCATCGGTAGGCGACGAAACCAGTTACGACAACAAAAAATATTTGATTGTTGTATATTTCATGCGTATGTGGTTTAACTAGTACGCACGCCTTGCTACCATAAAGTCGGGGCACCAAAATTGATGTGCTTCCATGTTCAATGCTGCAGTGTTAATTTTATGGAGACTGATTTCTTGACAAAATGCAAGAAATACTGCCGGGCTGATTCA
The DNA here is from genome assembly GCA_036345935.2 of Taenia hydatigena. Taxonomy (NCBI): domain Eukaryota; kingdom Metazoa; phylum Platyhelminthes; class Cestoda; order Cyclophyllidea; family Taeniidae; genus Taenia; species Taenia hydatigena. Next base: position 15,500 of record JADWOT020000095.1, on the reverse strand, counting down.
TTGGTTCTAGTATTCCTCCAAATTCGCTAAGAATGCAGTTTAATGATGAGCACATATTAAATTCTTGGTTGTCAGAACGGGAACCACAAGCGAGGCAGATTAATGTTCGCCCGGTTAGTCAATTTCATGGGAGTCAAATTTTGGTACATTCTTCTGAACAGAAATGCCAAAACAAGAGAATAAAGAGTATGCGCATGCATGGTAATACGTTCTTTAACTGTCTCGCTGCGAGCACTGAACACATTTTGCTGCAACAATACGGTGCCTTTTTTTTGCTGACATTTGTTGTACAGCCGCTTGATTACCTTCTAATTTTTCTTATAATTTTGGTACTTTAACCATGTATCGGCTTCTGAAAGTCACAGCATGACCAGTATTGCCAAAAGGAATGAATGGTGTCGACATTTCTGCTGTCTTATTCCCATACCACCTACAACCTTGACATTTCGAGTTCCTATAAGTAAAACATTCTCCCCAGGAACTGTTGCGTCTTTAACTTTGTCTGCCATTACGAAATGATCCCTCTCATGTGAAACTTCAACTCGTGCATACATTGTATTTAGACAAAACCATCTTTCTTAAACAGTCCAATTAACATGTACATAGATAAATTTGCGGTTCTTCTGTGCTGTCAATTACCAAATATGAGCTCATATGTAAGTAAAGGTTGTGCTGGACAAAAGGAGTTTTCAATACTTTTCTGTTCTGGCTTGTAGGACGATATCCAAGGTCTTCCTTAGCTGTAATAGCTATTATTACAGCTATTACATCAGCTTCCATACCGGTTCCTCCCAGTGAAAGTTTGTAGTAGTCCTTGGTTATCATTGTGGTTAGGATTCATTCCATGAATGTCATCGTCTACGCAAATTATGAACAGGAAAGCCGCTTGACCTTCCCTTCGAATGATTGCAGCAACCTGTATGTAAATACGAATAGCTTGCCAATTTACTAGCATCGTTAACTGGCTCGCAGAGGTGCCATTATTAGACCTGCCAAAAGCGATTTTCCAGTATGTGTGATGCCATAAAAGAATGCGGTATTTGTCTTTTTCCTTGTTCGTATTACCGATAACATTCAGCAGAAAGACTTTGTTGATATATTGTTTGGCAGAAGCATAGGTTCCTACCGATCAGTTCCTTTTCAAGATTCTCCGCATTTATTATGAGGCAAGCGTTGAATACTTTATGAATAAAGTGTATATATTTCCTTTTGAATGAATTCTTTGCTATGGAGATTAATTGTATTTCTTCGCCAATTGATACCGATGAAGAGCAGTCGTTGCATTCATTTCTACCGCTTCTCCGACGGAGAAGATATCATTTAGCTCTTCGGCTCTGGTGATATATCCCTGCCATATCTCTTTGGGAGGTCGTCATGCTTAGAACGCCGATCATTGACATTCAATTCTGCTTTGCAGTTGTTTCGGCCGCGGCGAAATTTTGAATAGCTGCAGGCCTTAGAAAGTTTTATGGGAGGCATCAAATGCGCTAAGGCACAGATATCCTGCGATTTTGTTCCTACGCGTGCCAATTCGTCACGTCATCTCATGTACTGTAAAACTCTTAACGGATTTTGGATATAATGTTTCCCTATTCGCAATTGGTGTCATTTAGCTCTATTCATTCCGAAATCGGAACATATGCAATCCATTTTTTAATAGAATTTATATAGAATGAACCAAATGGAACGAAGATGTGGTCTTCACGTATAGTGTATACACAAGAAGATTTCGCAGGTAACCTTATCCAATTCTCGATTGTTCTTGTATAGTAGTCTTTTCTTCCAAAGTAAGTCATCGTGATTCTATTAGTGGGGACTTCTGAATTTGTTAAATTATATTCCGCAGCCATCCCAGGATGTAAGTAATCATGCATTCCCGGAACCAACCAATCCAGCTTTAGAGTTCGTCTACCGCCTGCCGTTCTTGAATTGAGAGTTCTCGGTTGAAGCAAACTGCAAACAGTGGGATAGAACTAGGTCTATCTGCATAAGTGTTTTTTTTGCGCTTCTCCTATGGAGGAGATCTTCTTGAAAGTCCAACATATTAGAGATGGTGAACTTTGCTAGTTGATATTTAAGCCATGCTGCGACGCACCAGTGGTTTGATTTTAACCAATAAAGTGCAATTATAATCCAATAGTCTGATGACAAAATTTCTGAATTCTTAAAAGCAGTGGTCTTTTCAGCCAGTAGCAAGCTTGTCGGCAGTCTTGTAAGGCAATCTGTGCATATTCTCTAAGTATTAGGTTGGTTTTCCTATACAAAGCAGTTCTTTGTTATACAAATATATATGTATCTTTCATAGCCATCTTGTACCAATGCAACTCCATGGTAACATTTATTTTAACAGCTTCTTCAACTGAGAACTAATCGTATAACCCTTCGGTACGGGTAATATTGCGAGCCCAATTTCCTTTTCGCAGGTTATCATAAGTCGAATGCCGTATTTTTCTCATGCTGTGAACTCTTTGAAATGCCGAGATTCCACAAAAATTAGCACCCCTTGATGATGGCAGCGTTTCCGCAATATAATAGAGTTCTTGCGGTTCTGTTCCCACAAGCACCAGCTGTCCCCTGCATTTCATGCATTGCAAAATGCGAATTGGATTTGCAACATACTGCTTCTTAGCCGGGTTTTGATACCAACCTTTCAGATCATTGCTGAAGTCTCCGGAAATTCTGCCAACTTTTCTGCTGGAACTTGCATATGTGGAGGAAAATAGCACATCTGCATGATTACATGCAATACATAATTGCAGGGTGCTTTACACGGCATTTTTGTCTATTTGTATGCTACTGTGGTCTAACATTCTCTTGATATAACAGCGGACTCCTCAACTTTTCCATTGGAAGCATTCGCATTTGATGCGCTAGGTCTTTCAGCCAGCCTAGATGAATCGCTGCCATCCGTTGCGAACGCTACGTCTTCCAGTCACAAGGTCTCCTCCACATTTTCTCGATCCTCGATTGAGAGTTCTCTGTCAAGGTTGACGTCAAACAGCTCGATAGATTGAGATCCATTTGCATCAACATCGCTTTCCCTTCTCCATCACTATCAGCGAACAAATTGCGCTGAGAGGACGTCATATATGGTTTCGAAAGCTTTGTTTTAAGCATTTATACTTTGAACTGCGGTACTTTATTGGCTATTTTTAAACCGACAACAAGCAAAAGTAATCAATTCATCTCACGACTATGGCTTCCTTTGTTTTAGCACCTTTCCGTGCTAGTGACCTGCATCTGTACAGATTGATAAGCATAGTGCACTCATTGAAATGTTTGCTGTCTGGATAAGGGATAAATTGTTTGCTTTCCAAGCAAAAAAATATCTTAGTTAAACATTGTTTTTTACTGGCCAGCATGTCTACACGAAAAAGAGACGCTAGTAGCAAAAATGACATTCTAGATAATTTTAAACATCAAAAAATGGAACTCTCGCACTAATTATTAGGCTTGAGCAAAAGAATGGCCCTCATTTTGTCTTCTATAATAGGTGTTTACGCCTTTGGTATGTTTCATTTCTCAATCTTGTTATTTTTGATCTTATTTTTGACGAGAAATAGCAGAATCCAAGTAAATTGTGTTAGCACAGCATAGATAAAAGACTTCATTTAGCTTTTAACGCGGTATATAGCACAATTTTGGCTTTAGCGGCTACTCTACTTTATGCTGAATATGAAGCACAGCCTTCATTTTCACCTATGTGATTAAATCGTAAAGTTAACTGGTATAGCACACAAAACTCACATTCCAGTTCACGCATCTTGCCAATCGCGTCTCCATTCCAGCTGTCATGTTTCGCGTATTTGCATGGACTGTACACAGATTGTCGTCCCTTATTTTTTCGCCACTGTAGCTGACGTAGACGTGCTCGCGAACGAAAAAGTGGCATTAAGTTGCCTCCTGCTGGAACCTCAATAGGTAGCAACAACGGCATGACTATCATAATCTGCATATAAGTACATGATGGCGAACTATCCTTCTTCGAAGTCGAGTGCATATTCACGTCTCATAGCAAAATCGCAATTGAAACAGGAGGAAAGGTGCTTATTGTTGCAAGTTTCCATAATGTTTGGTTTGTATTTCCTCTAAAAGAGCAAAAGATGGACAGTGACAATGCGAAGAGTAAAAGGCCGACTGGAAAACCAATAACGAGGTTATAATAAATCGACGTGCTTGCCTTCATTCTCGAGGGTGCAATAGGAGGAGAGGCTGAATAGGTGGGGTCTAGAATGGGCTGCAGTGGTAAAAAGAGGTAGGAGACATGAGCACTGGCAGGGAAGAGGGCGAAAGCAAAAGAATAAGATGCGACCATTTTTAGCAAAGTTCAGTACAGTTTAATCTAAGTTCAGACTCACAATTGACATAATTTATGGCTAATGAATGCAGTAAGGGTGCAAGTATGTAATAGGCAATGGACATATACAATCAAAAAACGGGTGGAGCTCACCAAAGTGGCATCGATTAAGACTGATCCGGGAGGAGAAGGAGATAGGCGAAACGTGGATTTCGCTTTGAAGGATGTCGAGTTGAGAAAACAAAATAGGGGATGGAGGAGGAACCAGTTCTGGTCTCACTAAAAGCAATAAATGGAGTTAGATACATGAATGTGCATATGCAAATCTGTAGTGGTTAGGCGGACAGACAAACAAGGTGTGGTGGGCGCTGTCGCGTATTGCGCAAGGCTCATTGTGATGGAAGACCGTAATGCGTAGTGGGCGAAGAATGGGACGCTTACAGTAGTGGCGCTGGAGTGGAACTTGAGAGAGAATCAGACGACATGAGGGTTGCATCTCGTTCCTTAGTCCAGAGGTGCTCTTGGTGCCTAGGCGTTTACGATGATTACTTATACCTGAAAGACAAAATTAGGATCACATTGACATCTAAGTCTTCCTCGTGGATTCTGAGTGGCAAAAGAAGCATTACTAGAATGATGGAAGGCAAGGGATCAATGAGGTTTATAAAGTAGGATAGATAGTCGAGTTGGTCTGCCCAGCCATGCCTTATCTAACCTAGCCTCGTCCGGCTCAGCTTACTGCAGTATGACTACAGTGGTACGTACTGTACGTTTGCTACTCATTTCGCATCTGTAGCATGATTTATGAAGAGGCATGAAACGATCAAAGCACGAGTATGGTAAAGGGATCTGCGACTCACCCCTAAATGTAACTACGCAATTTGCAAACGTTGGTTGTCGGTGAGTGTTCCTGATTCTGTGCTTTCGAAAACGCTTGCTTCTAACCAGAGAGGAAAGTGGAGGTGGCTCGATCTCGCCGGCGCAAGCAAAGAAAAATAGTTGTTCTACTACAGAGGATAAAGGAGTGGGATTGTGTGGACGAAAAGGAAAACCGGGCGCAGGCAAATAAGTTATTTAAATCTTCCATTAAACCACTTATTTATACATCCGCTTATCGGCATTTACGCTACGGCTGCAAACGTAGCCAATAGTTGTTAAAACATAAATAAGCATTAATCTGAAGCACACAAAGCTCTCTAAACGAGCCCAATCAAGATTGCTACCGTCTAAATCAACGTTTAGCAGTGGCGTGAAAATAAGGAAAAAGGAAACTAAAACAAGTGGCCCGGTAAGAAAATAGGGAGAGGAACGTCATGACTCACCCTTAATTTTTACAATTTCTGCCTTTAACCTAAACTTTGGCTCATTGGTTTTCTTTGGACAAGAAAGGGAGGATCGGTGAAGAAATAAAAGGTAACATAGTACTAGGGCGAAACGTAGTGGAGGAGAGGCGCAAAAGACGAATTGGATAGTGCGAATGATAATAGTCCAGAGAATCGTGACCAGCAGCATGTCTAGCGCTAGTGTGCCAGAATTCTTCATCGTTGCATGCATGGAATCGATCAGTGGCACGTGGGGCATGCAGTGTGTCGCTTGGTCTGTTGTAGTGTCGTGTCTGTTGGCCTAGGGAACAATGGCACCTTTTTAACTTTATTTAGGATGCAGCATTAGAATTTGTTTTTTCTTCGTACCCTTTCACCTTGGCTAAGCACTCTTGACAGAAGAGATCGGGAGGCAGCATGCACTTCTTTAAATTTTTCCGACCTTGTGTAGCACACAGTCAAGGTGACTTGGGTCGCCAATCGTTAACGCAGTGTAGATATCGCAAGTTAGTTCGTAACAAAGTCAGCAATGCAAAACAGTGCCACTGTTGGTGAAATAAGGGCCAAACTTCGACAAAGAGCTTTGAGGATTACCCCTGAATATGACAAAATCAAATGTTTCTGATTCAATGCTTTTGCAAATGTTTGTCCTTCACTTTCCTGATCTCAGTTTTTATTAGCTATCCTCTCTGCTCACGCAACTTGTGTAATGATGACTTGAGAAAATCGGTCGAAAAACTTGTTGTAGGCAGACGAATATCTACTACCGAATGTGCGAACCCAAGGGAGACGTTAAGACAAAAAACTTAGGTAGAAGTCAGGTTAGGGATGCTTGACTCACCTTAATTTTCTTGGAAATCCCACCCGTTCTCCATACATTGGACTATTAACATCCTTCGAGCAGAGGAGGGAAAGTTATTTACGAACAAAACAGGGGCAAACTGCTCATTTTAAGTAGAACGGACAGGGGCGTTAAGAGTGAAGTGAACAGCGAGAAGGATAACAGCGTTGAGTGTTGCATCGAGTAGCGTGTCTTGCGATACTGCGACAGAATTCTTTCTCGTTGCAAAGTACGTACAGCGAAGTAGACATGCTTCGAGCCCATTGACTGGAATTAAAGAAGTCTATTAACCAATAAATGAACATATGAGAAAGTTGGAAGCCATTGATTGTGTAAGTTTTCCCAATTGCTTTGCATCATCTTTACTTCTGGCGAAAAGTAGACTGGAATCTCGCAGAAGGGTGAAAGAAATGCTTGGCGTTGATGATGAGTTGATTCCATCATCAATTTATTAAAAATCGTGACAGCCAGTGCTAGTGGTGCTGAAATACTTGCAATGTAGGGCCACCCCATGCGCGTATTATGCAAAAGTGTTTTGCCATTGCGTTAGTCGCAGAATTGAGCTACTAGTCTCCCAAAAGTTGCATTAATTAATTAAGTGATTAAATCCTCAAATTTATAACATCTTTAATAAACTCATTCATTGTCCGGTACAGTAGGAGCTGCTAAGATCTAAATCAAATGAGCTGTTAAATTTGACGACCAATTCAGAATCAGCAGCAAGAATACTGCTATGAAATTTAAATGATCCAGCGAGTTATTAAGCCATGACCTGCTAAATAAAACTCTGAAACAATGCACACCAGTAAGAGGATTAAAGAAAGGAACCGACCTTAAGGCGATAGAAAGAGGAAGAAATGCCAGGAGAGCAGGCGCCGTCATAAATGCTGCTAATCTACTAACGCAGCACGCAAAAGAAATTTACTGCCGACACGACAATACGATAGACAACGCACCACTGATGAATTCCACACCTGCAGCAGGGAAGAATTCTATCACATCAACGCTAGACATGCTGTTGGTCGCGGTTCTCCTAATTATTATCATTTCCACGACCTAGCTCGCCTTACATGCCTTTCTTACGCTTCGTTTGCTCTAGCACTATGTAACCTTTTGTTTCTTCCTTGCCTCTCCCTTCTCCGTCCGGAGAATGCCAGTGGACCGAAGTATAAGGCAAAGGCAAGAATAATGTAAACTGGGGGTGAGTCGTGACATCTTCCCGTCCATTTTCTTACCGGATCATTTCGTCAAATTTTGCGCTGCAGCTAAACGTTGCATCATATGGTAGCGGTCTTGATTAGGCCCGTTAAGAGAGTTTGTGTGCGCAACAGCAGGCATCACAGCTTTAGAGTAGTACTAATTTATACTTAACAACGCAGCATGCAAAAGCACTTATGGCCGAATAACAGAAGAATCCAAAAGTAAATATGAATATATTTGAGACTATGAGCACAAATAGGCTTTTGCAGAAGGCAGAAATGCCATCACCTGCTTCCTGCTTCTGACAACAACAGCAAAACTAGGACCTCATGAATTACCCATGATGGTAAAGGGTTGGTGATCTACTTCTACTTAGGCTGCGAAATATTTTGCGATGCTTAATATCAGCAATCAAACTTGCTAATTCAATTGCATCTAATAGTTCTCTTCTTTAGTAACTGCAGGTAGTAAAATGTGGGTGAAAGTGCATTAATATCAGACTGCCAATGCAGCAATTGTACATTGTCGTCATTCAAAGAAGAGTTAATTCACTTACTGGAAGACATGTTAGAGCAGCTTTCTGGATGGACCTTGGAGACTCACCAATCCGGCACAATTCAATGGTGTCATACAACAGCTCTCATTTAGGATGGCTTTGTGGAAGACATAATCCAATTGCAATTAATAAAACGAGCTGACGTGGCTCCTTTACTGACTGTTCAAGATATCTTCAGAGGAGGACCCTTTCCTCCAATACACGCTTAAAAATGCTTGCATTTTGAGTCGGTTTCACTTGTCGGTGCAATTATCGTCCCGCTTAGTTCTGTCTCCAAAAATAAAAAAACGATAAAGCGGCGTCGTATGTGCAAGTGCCCTGCATCATATCGATCCCCTAATGAGTTGACCAATACGCACTGGCTTTGAAATAGTTTGTCTTCTCGATCGATCGGTTAACGAATGGATTGCTGCAAATGAGTCATCAATGGTTCGGACGTTGAGATGATATGCTTCCAAATTCAGTGATGCAAAATGAATTCTACTTTCGATCCGAATTGTGCGCAAATGCTTGCTAAGTGCGTATCAGATCATACAAAGGGCTATGAATCCGCACTCCGTGCTATGCCATGCAAATAAGCGTTCACGAATTAAACTTGATGCAATTAGATATATAGGCATTTTAAGCGCATTTGCATTTATCCTCGAACGAAAAATGAGGTCAGGGTTTGCCTGCTGCTGGTGCCAAAATTTCCATTCCGACTCCCCTCATTATTAAGCCAGCGGTAATTTTCGCACCAAATAATTGCTTTAAAATGACTTGCGTGCATCATTCATCTTAATTCAATTAAAGTTTGATGAGAATGTGCATCCTATACCAATTCCATGAGTTTGCAAAACAGCAACATGTTTGACTGCCCGGATCACAAACAGTAGGCTGACACCAGCTCCATCACTCGAAGAAAAATTGGCTAAGAATGACGCGTTAGAAGAAAAGGGTAGAAAATAAGTAAATTTGGCTTTGGAAAAATATTGAGACAAACTAAATAGAGGGCGGATGAGCGACTAGCTCTGACGTCGACAATATTTAAGGTAGATGGGTGCATGAGGCTACAGTTGCCAACAAGTTTCAATGACCTCTCTTATCTGAGAGAATAAATGAAAAGGGCCAATCTAACCCTAACATCTTTTAATAGATTATGAGATACAAATGTGATATTACTTGAATGATTCAGCACGGAAGTGGACGCGAAACATGGATGATACACCATGTAGCCAGGACTAGCCCATCCTAATCTAAGTTTCTTTGTCTACCCTAGTGCCTCCACAATATGCAAGCGATGCTCCGCTAACGGTTGTGGTCCAGTACGCTTACTGCTTATTTCTTCTTTGCAACAAGAAATGCTGTCTTAACCACCTCCAACCTAATAAAATTATTCTTCATTTCAAGAACCTGCATCCCTTGATGGCCGGCAATACTATCGTAGAGATGTCACGCTGACGATCAAGTAGCAGAAAAATCTGCCTTTAGTGTAATAAAGAATTACTCGAGTTAAAAGCCCATTTGCTACTTGTGCCTCTTAAGCGAATACCTTTGCTCTAGAACTACAGAAGGACCTGGAACATTTCTGAACCTCGGAAGTGACTTCCAACTTTCTCGTTTGATGTGGAACAAACCGTTATTTATTTCCAAGTCTTTGCAGGCAATACTCAAAGCAAATATGCGGCACACACGAATGGAAAGCGAACTGGGTGCAGACATGACTGCACAATAAATTGGATCAACGTAGGTGTGACAGTCAGAGCTAGACAGATATATCATGGACAACTGCACTGTTTTTTGGCGAATGGAAATGAGGGAGCAAAGTGGGTAAGCAAGAGGTCAAATGATGTAAAAGTTTAAACCAATTTTGAGGTTTTAAGATAGAATAGGTCAAGACAAACAGCCGACATTCTACCTATTAGTAGATCCATATTTATTCCCAAATCAAACAGCTAATGTTAACCGAAATAAATAAATAATTTTGGTCAGTGCGCTAACAGTTTAGGTTCTCCCTCTGAGAAAAGTAAGATTGCCCAAAAGCTGGGAATTGCTTTACGGAATACTTTCCGTCATCGGCTACGTCTGTGTAATCGTTTATGATGTCTTGCCGCTTCAAAGGAGCTTTTTAGGCCGCAGCAGGCATAGAGGTTGATTGTCTTCTCCAATTGAAACAGTGGCTTCCGAACGCATAATTGCAGGCTGATTTACGATTTGCTTAGGGTTGGTTGCCACAGATGGACCACCACTGGAAAACTACATGCGCCTTTAAGCAAAGGCGCATCTGTCTGGGCGACTGTCTACTGCGCTGACCCCGACAGGACAGACCAGCCGATTCTGATTATTTGGGGTAAAAATTGCTACGTTAAGGTACAGTTAGGCGCATTATGCTTTATCTGATGGTGGGGATCAATCATTTACGCACAATTATGTGGGTATTGAAGATCTCCAGCTAATCATCACAGCAAAAATTTGCTTCCCGTTACCATTCTTAGTTAACACTTATTCATTTTCCAGTAAAGTGGTTTTTAAGCTCTTATTTCCATCACCATATCTCGCCGATGCTAGTGCAAGGAGGCTGTTTGAAATAAAAGAGCTGCAAATTTTAGACTGGCGTGGAATAATTCCAAAACCGCTGAATGTGTAAACTTAGGGTCTGCTTCAGCGTGCTGATTTTAAGATCATAGAGCTACTGTCAAGCAGTTTTATGCTAAAGTGGTAGCTCCAAAGAATGCCGATTGTAGAAATTTCCTAATAACAAACTTTTATTTTTCTCAAACGCAGATGACTTTTATATCTGATTGTGAGCACCCCTGGTCATTGAAGAAGGCTGCTTAAAGCATGTGCATCACAGTGTTCGTCTTTGCCTTCTAAGAGAGCAACCAGCTCCATGTTTTCCTATCATGCAGTGAACTCTATGGGTCAGTAACTGTAAAGTATTCGCATATATATTTGGAACTGAATTTCACTACGCTCACATGCATGGATGCATGAGTCCAAAAAGTGTAAAAAGGCACTTTATAGTGCAGTGCACAATGTTTTCATGGATAACCACAAAGATATGGCCATTTCTGGGTTATTTATATGCGCAAAATAAAGCGAATCGCTGCGTCGCGCGAATTTACGCAACCTGTTAGTTATTTTTAAACATTCTGTGTCCACCGCACACAGGCCGGTTGCAGCAATAATGGTAATGAGAGGAGGAGGAGAGGAAGGCCTCATAACACTGGCACCAAGCACGTGCAACTCTGTTGATACTACTGCCTCTGCTGCTCATTATAACATCTAACTCGACAGCCGACGTTGGATGTAGCACTGCATTGTGTGCTTTTGAGTAATACGACAAATATTTTTCATTCAACTTTTCGAATCTGGATTTTTTCCTTTGCAGTTTATACCTTATTTTAAATTTTCTCCTTCACTATCCTCTTTATCCTTTCTTTTAGCTTTATCCCATTCCTTGCAATTTTACATATTTTTCTATCTCAATTTGTATTTTTCTCTCATTTTTATTATTGCATGAACGTCTTCCACTTTGTGCCTCAGTCAATGTTTCGTCTTAAAATTGGAATCCTTTCTGGCCAGTAATCGCGCTTTGGATTCGCTCTGATTCTTTTATGCATGGCTAGTAACTTGGTGTTACTCTGGAGGTTTCTGCGAGGTCCTTTTGGTCGACATCGTTTTTTTAGCTAAACAAGACTGTATTTGCAATATTTTGCCATTCGATAATCAGCCTTCCCTTTTTGTGGCTAAATTCTTGAAGCGTTGCATTCTGGAATGGCTCGGATTCGCACTGGTGGCTTGGTATGTGTAATTTAGCCATCCTCTGAGTCAGTCTTGCAGATGCATAAGACACAGATAATGCCTGTTAACAGGCACAGCCATTCGGCTATCACCCAATCTTTTTCATGCGCATTAGCTAAAATCTGTATGTACTAAGGATAATATGAACCTTTTCATTTCAATGGATACACCAGCTTCGCGACTATGCGTCCTTGTACCCATTTAACTTTGCATGGTGTTCTACCACCGAAATTTATGCCATATTTCATTGTATTTAAGACCGGATTGTGCTTGCAAGCACTCGGTTAGTGGCCACTCAGTGTAGTAATGGTGTTGACCCCTAGGAAGCAATTACCTCTGGAAATTCCCTACTTAACATTGGTGATCAGATGAAGTTTCTTGCCTTTACATTTATCCTATTCTAACAAGTAAAAATGACTAGATCTAGTGTCAAAAAAGCAACTCCATTCCTGCAGCTTTGCAAATAAAAATATTTTAAAGCCTTCTATTAATAGCAGGCATTGTCCTAAACTATTTTAGATGGATCGAATCCGGGAGTGCAGCTGCTGTAATCATCACCATCAACACAACCACGATAGATTTTGTCAAAATGGATTACAGCACGATTCGGATATTGTAGCAGTTACCATACAGGCAATAAAAAAGACCTTAGAAAAAAGCAATTATTTATTTCTTGCCTAAAAGGGGTTCATTAGGGTGGTTGAGACGCAAAACATATCAAAATAACTAGCAAATTAATGTTCGCTCCTATGTGAACAAGGTAAGAAGCGATATCGAAGGGCACCTTGTTACTTATTATTCAATAGTCTTATCAGGTTTAAGTTCTAGACCATCTGTAATAATGAAAAGTGTCAAATCTTTACAGTGTTGTTGATTTTACGATCACGACGACGATTCGACACCATGAACGTCAAATATGGCACATTAAAATGAAGCTATTGCAGCAAATGAAAGGCAAAAGTGTTTTAGTGGGTGAGGTCACTTTTGTATCATTTTATGGGAATGATCTGCTTAAATTGTTTGAAAAACGTTTACACTGGAGTGCCACAGACGTTTGAGCAGCAGCAACAGCACATTGAAATGAGACAGGGTTAACTCCACTTCTCATGACCGGTGATCAGGTATTTGATGAGTTCGCAAGGTACTTTTGTGTGAACCCGCAGCACAAACACCTATCCGCCATCACATCATGAACGCGATAACATTGTAGGAAACAGCGATGCAGCGTCCATACTGGCAAATCCATTTTCCGCGGCGGCTGCTAGTCCAATGCCAGCTGTCTGCAAAACAGCCTGGCTCTTGTCAAATAACAGTCTCAAGCATACACGTTTGACCTGATAATCTGTCTCAGTCAGAAGTCTGCTGTTACGCCCAACCTCGTTGCTTGTCTTAAAGTGGAATACATTAAACAAAGTAAGCAGGAAAAAAATTAATTCGTCCAACTTTTTGTCCAAAAGAACGGGCTTACCGGTTTGTTCCTCCTCTAACGCGTTAAAAAATCCATCCGCTCCTCTACCAAAGACCGCATTTCGTGTCATTAGTGTCCGTTGGCTTGTGCTGGACTCGCAAAAGGCGGCAAAGAAAGATGCTTTAAATTCCTAGAAGAACTGAAAATATCACAATCATGCACCTACGCCCCTTCTACTAAGTCAACTTTACGTTTACCTATGCGCTGCACACGATTTGGCGCTGCCATGAGACGCCGTTCCTTTGGCTTAGGGTCAGCCACAAACACCAGCTCATAAGAAAACTAAGCCTATGCCACTGGAAGCTACTAGGCTAAGTGCCCAATATACATCCGCATGAATCGCACCAAAATCTGTGCACGTAGAACCGAAAGTGGAGACAGGGTAGAAACTAACCATCCAAAACGTCCAAATTGATAGCAAAGGCAAGATTTATACCTAAGTTGGGGCATGCTTTCCTCCGCTATCATTTGGGTCACATTAAGATGAATATGGCTTTTCAGTTATTACCCTCGTAGGTTGTATTAGTACTGCCAACTAAGATCATCCTGCCTATGTATGATCAGCACATGGACTAACACAACACGTATGGTTAACAGGAACTAGCTAAATGAATACGAAGGGACAGAGGGATAGAAAGCGCTAATGGTGGAGGCTTCCAAAGAATATTTGATCAAGAGGCAATGGTTGACACAAGCCTAAATAAGAAATTCAGCATGCTCATAAAACTCAACTCCTTCTTACGACCTATTACAGGATTCTGACGATCAGCAATAAATCATGCACATGGAATTCAGTTAAATGCTAACAATCTAGAATGCATGCACAAAAACGCACTTATTTGTGCGAATTCCTGGGAGGCAAAAAATCGCAGGGAGTGCCAAAAATGTCCTAAGGAGAAATCAGCCAGAGTTAAACCGATGTGGCATATCCTTTCCAACTTCTGCTACCTCGTTTAGGCAGAGCAATTGTGGAAGAAAAGAGTGATTACAGAATAACACCAAAAGCAGCTTTGAAAGCAGAGTGGATGAAGCAGTTGTATCTGGAAGGAAACAATAAAAAATCATTCACACAGGACCGTCAGCATCTCAACCGATGCAGCCACTAGTCTAATCGAAGGCAGCATAAACAGCTGCAAATTGAGATTGTCGCCATGACTACGAGAAGAGGGGAGGGCGTGGCTGGGCTTCCACTGTCACTGTTACCAAAAGGATAAAGTGTGACATGTGCGACCGTGGTTTAAAGCAGGATGGAGAGACGCAGCATCTAAATGTACCAAGTCCTCTTTAAATAGATTCTCATGCTCTCCTTACTAGGAGTCACTGACTGCAAGCAAAACGCTTACCAATTAACATGGCCAAGCCAATGATCAATCGAACCATTTGCTAACTAAATAAACGTTGTGTAGGGACGCCTACTGCCCACCATGACCACAGCAAATGCAATGCGGAGAATTAAGTTCACACAACATTCTCAACAATAGCCATTATACAGTCTCAAATGGGTTCTTCAAAGACCAAGTATCCCTTTAAGTGGCAAAAAGTGCAATCCACAATCCGTGCCCTTCTCAATACTACGCAAGCAATGTTTAAATTTGTGCTTTCACTTCACTATTCTACATCAAAAGCAATCAAGAAGGCCCATGGTCGGCGGCCATTTCATAAAAGAAAACAAGTTGCTAAGATGCAAACCAAATCAACTCTGGATTGCTACGAATAAGAAACAGCGCATCTGCACGCGCGAGCTTTCTCAGCTTTCTTTTTAACAGGGACTCCGCAAATATCAGCCACATTTATGCCGTGACATTTTATAATGAAAATTACATCAGACCCTTAAAAATGTAGCACGCCATTGGCACACAGTCTAAGCGAATCCGGATCGAAACGAATAAGAAAAAGCATATCTGCAATCCCAAGCTTTCTTAGCCTGTCCTGTAAAATTTACTTACGAATACTGTCATAAGCGCTTACAAAAGAAACAAATAAACGGTACCCAAGAGTAGGCAATTCTACATCAAAACAGATTAAAATATCGT
>JADWOT020001761.1:6981-129000 GCA_036345935.2 Taenia hydatigena | reverse complement strand
AGAAGACACATCAAATCATTCCAGTGGCTCCTTTACCTTTTGATGCGCGGTCTTCATGGTCTTCACGATGATAGAGGTGTTTCCACACCGACAAATCGCACTTATAGTCCGCTCTGGACAGCGGACCTCTCGCCTGCATTTGGTTCACACCCAAACGACATTTGAACCTGAGAAACGAAAACAGCAGGCATGGATTTGGGAAAGCCTTGATAAATAAGGAAATAATGCCCGAAACAGAGGTGCTGGTGTTAAATTCCCATGAGCATTCATAAGGCAGCGGTATCACGCGAAACAGTAAGGGATAGGTCACGCTATACAAGGAATAGTCATCATTTATCAAGAATAGTACAGACTAGCGTCAGTGCCTGTAAATACCAAGGTACGGTGATCGACAAAGTTTCTTGTGAAAGGAGGCGTCAACCTAGTCAGCGATTAGACACTTTAAAGGTGTAGACGTCTATCGGTCAGTGGCTACCCCAAAATGTTGGTTTTTAGCTCACCCACACAGTGGTAATTCCTGACACTCTTTATTTGTTAAGCAAACTTCGCAATTTTCAGTGTATGCTTGACACAACTACTCAGTGCCTTCAGGTGCACTTGTCTTACTTCATGAAGACAAACGCTGAATTCGTAGGCTGTGAAAAATACTACACATCCTAAACCTGTCTATGACCTAAGACGAAGTTGTAAGTGGGAGTGAAAATCGCAGGAGTTATTATGAGAAAAAAAATGGTACACGTCGAGGGCTCACAGAAGGAATAGGACAAGGAACAACCATTACAAACAAAGCGTGCATTATCCACTTATCAATTTCTCCACCTTAGAAATGGCAAGCCCTTATGGGCCCAAGGCAAAGGTAGCACGGAAATAAGGAATGCGCAACAGAACGTCGGTCTAGATCGACAAAAATCGCCTGATTTCGGCTACTAAAGCTAAAGAGCGATCAGATCTTGAACCTACAGATAAATCAATGACAAGCTTGGGAGTAGGGAAAACAAAACTGCGTTGGAAATTCTTGCCTAACGAAATAACTAAAACAAATTGCTGCTTTTCCCTGCATACCTTCACAAAAGCGGAATTTTGCACCAACGAAGTAAAACTCTTAAGGATCAACGAGCAAATTTATCATCACCTGCGAAAGCCCGCTCAATTCTCACGTTCCTCTGTTTGCAAAAAAAAGCACATACAAATGAGCAACATTCTAAAATTTACTAATGGTGGGGAATTCACAGGAACATGCAACACTGTGGAGACATCATCACAGCTTCAGGGTGAGATGTAGGCATCAGGAACGGTAAGGAATCAGAATTTACAGAGTTTTGTGCTGTTCCACACTAAAGTGCTGCCAGGAGACGCAATTAACTATTTTAGGGTCCCCACTCCCTCTTAGCACATGATCTTTATGGAATTCACGATGGTTGCGGTGTTTCCACATGGACAAAGAGCACTCGAACCCCTCTTTGATTAGCGGACTTCTCGTCCGCGGAAGGGAAACAGCAAGCATGGATTGGGGAAAGCCTCAATCAATACGAGGGAAATAAGGTCCAAACAGAGGCGCCAGTTTTACACAATTGCATGAAAAACTATGATGCAACGGTATCACGTGAAGTAGTAAGATCTGGCTCGCGTTACACAGGAAACAGACATCATTTATCAAGAATGACACAGACCAGCATCAGTGCCTATGCATAACAAAGTGCGATGATGAACCAAGTTTCTTGTGAAAGGAGGCGTCTGCAATCGTGAATAACCTTAACAACAGGAGGCATCAACCTAATCAACAATTAGACACCTGAGCGGTGTAGACGTCGATTGGCCGGTAGCGGTAACGCTAATGTTGGTTTTCAGCCCACCACACAGCGGTGATTACCGAGACCCTTTATTTTTTATTTAAACTTGCTAATTCCCAGCATCGGCTTGACACAGTGCAGCTTGATGTAAGATTGTGCAGGAGACGAATGCATTCAGGCCAGTGATTCCGGCAAATTAAGCCCAAAATTGTCCTCTAATTTCGAAGGTGATGTAGGGTGGGGGATGGAGGGAAAGGGGAATTACCTTTATGACTAACCTGACATGCAAGTCAGGATCAGCCTCTGAGTAGTACACACTGAGCTCGTTCAGATCAACCACACCATAACACCCATTTACCTAACAACTACTCAGTGCCTGCTATTAAAGCAATCTCTCTTCCACTGTGCTCAACTAAAGGCACATCAAAGGCTGGCTGTTTAAAAAACCGGAATTGATGCGATAGGCATGGAGCTGTCTCTTGCATACGTCGCACTACAATCGTGCTGCGGCCTGGTCGTCGTCGGCTTGACTATAGCCAAGATCAAGTGTTGACCACAAACACTCGTCTTACTGCTCTATATGAGGACAAACGCTGGCGACCGTGGGACGGATTCATAGGTCGTGAAAAATACTACACATACTACGCCTTTATACGACCTAGGATGCCATTCTCTCGTAAAAAGAAGTTGCAAGTAGGAGTGAAAATCACAGGGATCACCATGAGAAAAAACAGTACACATCTAAGAGTTGCTCAGGGAATAGGACAAGGAACAACAATTACAAATAAGGCGCATAAGACCTACTCGAAAGTACCCCCTAACCCTTAAGAATGGCAAGCAATTAGAAGCACAAGGCAAAGGCAGCACAGCAAAAAAGAATTCACAACAGGACGTGAAGCTGGATTGACAAAAACTGCTTAATTTCGGAGGTTAAAAGCTAAAAAGAGCTAAAGAAGAAAATTTGAACCTGCTAATGGGTTAATTAAAAGCTTGGAGATAGAAAAAGGAAGCTACGCTAAAAGTGCTTGCCGAACCAAATGACAGAAAGGTAAAATTTCACACGAACGAAAAAAAGTTCGTAGCGATCAAATAAAACAATGCAAGAAGGCGGTCCAGCACAACCATTGTAAAACTTACAATTTCATAAATGAAGTCAACTTACTTAACATTACACACAATAGTTGAATCTGAGACACGAAAACCCTAACGTTCTACCACGAGTCTGTAAATGGATTGATGTCTATTCTTCGCAAGCTAACAAGAGGCAAAAGCGACTCCACCTTGCTAAACGATCGCCTTTTTACTACTTTTCAAGAGTATTAGATTTTACGGGGAAATAGCGAAAAGATAGTGCCAACCGAATAACGGGAATAACTAATTGTTGGCTTTTAGTCGCCATCCTCAAAATTATTTAAAAAAGGCACTACTTAACCAAAATCTCGCAAAGCGCTAAACATGGCCAAATAGAAAATGTATGAAAAGTGCAGAAAACAGCACAATTGAATCGTTAATCATTCTAACGATAATAAGAGAGGTTCCTATGCTAAAAGAAAGGAGTAACATCATGCCTACCATCAAAAACAAGAACGATGGCACAGTGGGAAGAAGCAATAACGCAGAGGTCAATTGTAAAACGCTAGGAGTCAAGCACTCAATGATGAGCCTCATGCCTACCGCGGTGAATACGGTTCGTCGTGATGATCCCTGAATGAGTCCTGCAACTCTGTGAATGGACACTGATTAATTAATAATGCGACCCCTAAGAGAGATGCAGACTAACAATATTGATACCCGGTTGTGGTACCCGTGCCTATGCGGATGGGTCTGGATCGATAGATACACCCATGACGTTGAGGCACGCAACTTTTTCGCATGCGTTTGATGATTTTGAACAACCAACCAGATAATACCGTTTTGCGCGACCCCCTACTTGAAGGCAAAGTCTAATGCAACAGGTACTATACTTACTAGTTAGAATAGTTATTCTCTGCGCCTTGTAGGAAAACAAATTCAGGAGCACACAAAAGGCCATCGGCACAGTTCTGCACTGACGTGACCCACTTCAATTCGATGTCCCTCGGTGCCTAGTGTGGCCTAGGCTAGCCTTTCAGCATTGATGTATCCCATCTTCGGCAGCACCTACATTCTTGCAGCCACAGTACTTGACACCTGTCCACCTCCCTTTCACCTTCAATCGGCAAATTGAGTGATCTATCAACGTAAAATTGGTGTTTTTACCTCCCCCCAGTAGCTTTGCATTCGCCCGACTAAAGTGTATTCAAAAATCTTGGCCATTCAAGGTTACCCGTTGTCCACTATTTGAATCCATTCTGTGAACACTGTGGACAGATCCGTCTCGGTCGGTCTCATATGCCTACCGCATGCTGCCCAAATTGACCCTCCACACGTTTTGCAGGTCGAGAAAGAGACAGGTGAACAGATCGGTAGTCGAGAAAATCGGCAGATAGGCAGGTATGTAGGTGGGTCGGAGGATGAAGGGATTGAGGTATACGGAATGACGCAAAAATTCATTAGACAGCCAACACTAGCTTTACCGCCTCACCTGTCCTCTACCTCTGCATCTCTAGCGATTGACCAAGCAACTGAATAAAAAGGAACAGGGGCGTAAATAATAAAATAATTCCAGCAATTCGCAAAGTAATTGTCTCAAAACAACACCCACAATAGGCATGATGGTGGAAAGGGATATCATGAGTAGAAGGAAAGGCGGGGACAAGACGCTACTTGCGACGACTGCCGTACCCAGGTTCCCATCACTGCCATACACATACCACGAAAAAGGCGGCGCACCACAAAAAAAAGCACTCATGGGACAGACACAAAGCCAGCTAATGTCGCAGAGCTAGGGTGCAAATTAGACCACACCCGGCCTTTGTCCATGTCTGCGTAGGATTTATCAGCTCAACATCAGACGTCGCATTAAAAAAGGAACGAGACAGACGCCCCATATCGTCAAGCTCTTGAGTACAGGGTTGGAGGCCCGCGTGCACCAAACACTTGCCCCCACACCTTGGGCATGTCAATGCCAGTGACATTCCCATCCCCCTCCTCCCCACATTACCTAGTGCACTTATAGCTCCACCGCATCAAACACATGCATGACAGCATCCAAAGGCAATCGATAGCATTGGTAATAGACCAGCCAATGTGTGCGCGCGTGCTTAAAACGGTAGAACAAGTACCGCGTGTAAATAAGGCAGCTTGACATAACGAGGCGTTCCATTTCTTTCCACTATGAGCAAATTCCACCTTAATCGTTGATAGCAGCAACAACGCGATCATAAAAAAGCAATGCTTCGCAAACACTCGGAGCGAGGGCATCACGAAGGTGTTAATTTTAGCATCTCCAACAGTCAAATCTTCTGACGCAGACGAAGCGATTCCAGCACGATTAATCACATCAAGCAGGAATGTGCAAGCATTCCAACGCCACATCTCATGCTGCTAGAGTAAAGCTGATCAAGAAAACCAGGCAGATAGGCCCATGGACAGCGAAATAAACAGATCACCTCACCGTCGCCTCTCTATCCACCCACACATCCACCAGCCAATTAACCCAATCAACAAATAAGTGAAAAGCGTGTAAGTAAAGAAAGAGGTGAAGCTAAACGTTTTTAGTGCACATTTGCCTGTGTCTTTGGGGACGCCCACCGACTATTAGCCGTCAGGAATATTAACCTAGCCAACCTAAGGCAGACGCCAAACCTCCGCGTTCGCCTGTCTCCGCGGCCCTCCAGCCAACTATTAGCCCCAAAGAAAAACAGCTAAAGCCAAGGCCAATTACTACTGTGTCTAAGGGGAGGGCGAAGGTTACACTGAAACTACTACATTGTTACAGGAGGAGGAGTGGACGAACCAAGGCAATCAGTGTATTGCCTTCCAGGTCATCTCCATGACGTTTCCAATACACACTTCATTCAAAAGCATTTCGGGGCAGGCATCCCGGGATACACGCTTTGACAATAGCAAAGGTACGCAGTCCGATGGTTTACACAAAGAACACTAGTCGGGTAGATTCAAATAACAGCAGAAGGAACCCGCAAAATTGACTGACATTCAGCGAAACCTGAGTGTGTCCACAAATGCGCATTCAATTACGAGATGGTCCTCCTCAAACCTGCTAAACGATAAGAAGTAGAGCAGCAGCAAGCTTTCCAACCACGAGTAAATTAATTTGAATCTACTCACTTGATACAACTGCGTGCATTGTCTGTGCTACTTTGTCGAATGTGGAAGGACACTTATTTGGAACTGACAATTCCAGCCCATTGCAGATGCCCACACGTGCAGTGAAACAAACTGCGGTGTTCTGCCCATCAGCATCCAGTACACTCAATTCGGTAAGTACAAATTTACTATACTTTGTGATAAGCACAAAAAACTTGTCTCAGTCAAAATTCTCAAAAAGTACATGCATATTCATTGAAACACACTAAACGCAACCTTTCTCGATCGGATTAGAATAAAAAAAGCGTAACGGACGAAAGTACGCCATTTACCCTTCCAAACGGAAAGCGATAACAAGATGCGCACAGTGGGCAAATTCAGCCAGTGGCATTACCAGATGCCAATGAGCACAAAAGTTAGAACTGCCAACGATTAAAGTAAACCAGTGCTGAGTAGATGCATCTAAACAACTGGTGGCAGCAAACAAGTGGAACACGTGGGAAATGAGAAATAAGAAGAGACAGTTAGCCCTAAACCAGCCCTGGATTCCCATAGAACAGACTGCAGCTGTGGCCAGTGCAAAAAACCACACCTCACACTCAGGCGTAACACCTCATCAAAGTTGGCAAAACGACCAGTAGCGTGCATAAACAGGGGCTTTTCGAATGTGCATAAATGTGCATTTGTACGCACCTCTTAATCGAAGAGTCACTTCCTCCATGCATCCACAATCATCACACTCATTGGAGCGGCTCCTTTCGCCTACCGCTTCAAAGCGCAGGAGTCACAACACGGCACCGCTTGCACCCCACTTCGTGGTAGACTTCCAACAGTTTCGACAAAATTCCATCAGCTAACGTTGATTGCCAGAACGCCCTTCAGCGGCAGCACGGCCCCAACGAAGTACCTGTCCTTTGCAGACTCGGAAGAAAAACTGCTAATGTGATGCGTCTTTTGTTAAGTCGTCCCCAATGCAATGTTTGCATACACCCATCACCTGAGTCACCGAATACTCCATTTGAAGAACGTCCTCGAATCTGCAGGAACAAATTCGAACTCAAAGAAACAATGTCAATCAGGGCAGCGGATCGATACGCTGTGCGACGATGGAGTAGGATGCACGTTGACGCAGCGGTGGCAGCAGAATCTTCACAATCTTGGCTTAGGCTTGATCCGATCGCATCTACTGAAGTTACAGGAGACGACATTCAGTTCCCCAGTGGAGGAGAAAATACTCAACTACCCCTTCGGAGGGCACTGCAGCTATATCCGCGTCCAATGAACACGATAAATTCGACCGATATGGTTACTGTAACAATTTGGAAAATGTAGCCGTCACATTGCATTTGTGAATTTACTTCGGGAGAAGGGAACACGACGAATTCATTGAGAGGCAGCACAGATCACACCAACCTCTAGGTCGGAGTAGAGAGTAAAAGAGAACTCAAACCTCAAATTCTGCACTTTTTCAGCAGTCTCTTGGAGCACATTAGGTGCGCCACCACAGACAGGTACGTTCTTGCCATCCTTCAGTTTTGGATCATCATTGGCTTCGTGTGAAGCCTAAAATGGAACAGTTTCTTTCCTTCTTTGACTATCAGAGCTTATCTAACCAAAAAAATGCCGCCAATCAAAACGCAACGTGCCGTCCATATCGACAGACAATGCACGAAACACGACCGATGACCGCGAAACTGCCAAACTTGAAGAATCAATGTCGAACAAATCTTTTAATCGTAAGGATTCTTAAAAATACACAAAACACCGTCAAGCTTGGCCTTAGGACAACTGCTATAATTGATCTTTGCGAGCGCATAGAAACCAAATGCAGTTCATCTTCGAAAATTGGTACACAGCTACGAAAACTGCATCCTATTATAGAAAACATTATACGTCATACAAACTTGGCTGCATTCAGTCTAAAAATGAGGGGCAGAAGGTTGCGCACCACATGTGAGAACTGAAGCGCTATACTCGAGCAGACTGATTATTTTGTTGTGAAATTACTAACTTAGATGACAGGGTACCAACATAGCCCTTATGGGTAGTGAAAGGGTGGCCTCTCCCGACATAATTATTACAAAATGGATAGGAATGTAGCTAAGGGACTTTATTGCGAACTTGGATTGCTCGGGCTACTATCTCCCCCTTATCCCCCGAGGAATTATGACAAAACCATCATCACTAGGTGTGCAATGGCTGCCTCTTCGTCTCTCAAAGTCCCATTTCAACAAAAAAGCATTGCACAAGCTCTTCGTCTTACTGACCCCATCTTTGGTACTGTCCTCATCGAACGCCTTTCTTCCAGTCATTAAAGTTCAAACTTCATTTTCGCATCTCATCAGTCGTGCGCCTTTGCAGAGTCACAGATGCAATATTAAGCGATTGATGGCTATAAGCCTGGTAATGCAATGTGGACAAAACAATTGATAGGTGTTACAACGTTCCATATGGCATGAACGTAAATGTTGCAAATAAGCAGAGGCAAGTACGACATTAAATCGTGAAGAATCTTCGCTTCCTCCTTCTCCACCTCCTCCCCCTACAAATTAACAGCCACACCCCAGCAATAAGTCACCCCACTCAACACTCACAAATGTGGACGGCATGAAAAACCAGGGCATCGTATGAAGGCTCTTAATAATATAACCTCGCATCGGCTTCACCTCACATGCGGTTGTTGTTGATGTTAATGTTAAAAGCCTCATGATCTGACCAATGCCTTAGATTAAAATAAAAATCAAAAAGAACAAGCCTATGATAAGATTTCACTCAACTGTCCCATCAGGAAGTACTTACCAAGGTACCATTCTCCTCTCCCTTTCCTCTCGCCTGCCCGTCTACCTGACACCCACGCACACGCCGCACCCAGTTTTCCACTATGTTGGGGCCCTCTTCCAGGCACAGAGTCGCGCCGCTGCCTGCCTGCCAATGCCCTGCGCGAAGGAATAGTCCAAACTAATGAGGAAAGGGAGGAGGAGGAGGAGTAAGGGAACTCCCAATAGCACTTATTGCTCCTCCTATAATTGCTTTGACACCACAGCAATTAGCCGTCGACAACGACGAGTTCAAGTGCCCTCGATGTAGTCGCAGCGGCTTCCCATGGATTGGCTTCTACTTCTACATTCCCCTTTGCCATTATTGCAACCGTCGACAAAGATGCGTAATGTTGGCAGGCAGCCTGATGAGTCCGTGATTGACGACGACAGCGACGACGGCGTTGAGAAGCGTCACGTAGCCGGCGTTGCAATGACGACTACGACGGCGAAGGCTGCCAATGTTGGTCAGAGGTCGCTTATTACAACATACAAATACCGTACTTGCGAATCTTTCGTACAAAATTTACATCTAGCGCTGCTCACTCGAGTCGTCATGCCTATCACATAATAATGCTTCAAGGGAAGTAAATCTTCCCTTTCGCCGTACTTTGGACCCGCAACCACTTTGACACCATGTAAAACCAAGTGCTTGGTAAGTTCTCGTCCTCGCCTTCCCTCCCATCAAATGAGGCCTCATTCACCACAACATCATTCCCCCCACCTGCCTACCTACCTACCTACCTAAAATACCGCCAGGACAACTTTAATCACAACCCCCTCCGTCCCATTGTTCAACACAGTGAGGGAACCCGAAAAAGTGTTGCCATCCAACAACCAACCAAACCTCGTCCATATTTTTCTCGCAAACTCCATTAACAAAAAAAGGATCCCTAAACACACACACACACACGTTTATGGAACTAAAAACGAGCTCTAGGCGATCTTGAAAGCATCATTGCACATAGATTTACGTGCACCGAAAAAATTAGTAGACAGCAAGCCAAGAAATACACATCGGACTGCAAAACTAAACACACATACACCTATAGTAGGTGTGAAAAAAAAACTCTTAAGCGCTTCTCCTTCTCCTCCTCCCATCGTCTTAGTGCTGACGCAATCACCAGCGCAACTCATCAACCTGGCAATTAGCCCACCACCCTCCTCCCCTCAACCCATCACCGCTACACTCCAGTTAGTCTGCTGAGCTTGTGAACATGCTATTCTCACCCAAAGCTTGTGCCCAACTACATAAAAGATCACACCCACCTCTATGCCATACAACACGCACCGCTATCATCCATGCCGACATCCACATCGCACAATCGAGACGGAGACGGCTCCACGAGCTCGCATTGCCTGTCATTCTACAGACTCATCAAATGTTGCCTCACCGCCACCACAGTAATTTTTTAGCATCTGAGACGGAAAAAAAGCAAACAATGAAAGAGCCGATGTGCGAATGTCCAATGTGCTGCAAAGGTAGCGCTTCCAAAAAAATGCCTACTGATAAAACATCTTGAAAAGCAAGCGTTTGAGAGCGCTAAAAAGTACAGTCTGCGTAGTTATGCGAAAGCGTCTCACTGGTCCCTCTGCTTCTACTGCGTCCACCTCGCCCAGAAACCAGCTCATGCCATCAAAGCTGAATCTGCCATTAAGCCATCGCCGAGGACTGCTACACAGCACGTTTCGAAAAGATCACATAAACACAAAAAAATAACCCCGGTCCCCAAGTCATTGAGTGACGAAGTCGCCAAGTGTCCCTAGCCTTCCACGGATGTGTGCTCCACCAACACGGATATCATAGTAATGAAGACAACGCACATTTTACCTCGCATAAAATGTGAAAGGACCTACGGATAATCGATAAAAGCATGCTTCTGCTCGAAATGGGAAAGCGCACCGAATCTATAGCTACACAAAAAGACAGCGAAATTCACTTACAGCAATCCACTTACCTGAGGAAAGTGTGAAGTGACAGCGAAGGCGAGAACGCACTCATTGTCGACAGATAATACCTCCATTCCTGCCACCTCTTCAACGTCTATTCTAGCATGTAAACGGATAAAAGGAGTGAACTGAGAGGCATATAGTTATAATGAACACTTAGTAAGAAAGGAATGAATAGGCACCAAATACTCAACAAAATTGTCTCACTTATCCAAACCCATCGTTATTAAAAAACAAAATGATAACAAGTCGCTGTAAGAATTTCAAATTATCACTTATTGTTGCAAAGCAAATGGCCACCAGAACGAACACCACTTACGTACCTCGCGCACAAATCTAGCCAGTCAGTTCAGTGGTGTCTAGCAAAACAAATTAACTTCTAATTATTGTGCATATTTTACTTGTCAGAGATCTTTACAAACGTCTACTTTTTGATTTTAGACGTTAGCCTAAGAAAGTAAAAACGCAAGCAATATGAATTATTTGGAAAGCGCAAGTAAGAAAACTAGCAATGAACCCAGATTTAAAAAAGCGTTATAATAACATTGCGAGAGTCTTAAATTCATACAATTCAAATTTATAGCAACCCTAGCAGCCCTAGCTGCGTGGGCTGGCCTCCAGGACATGCCAGCAGCCCTTTTCCCTCTGTCCGGTGAATATATATATATTCTACTTTAGCATTCTGCTTTCTTTTGCTTTCGAGGAAGCCTCGGGACGCTACACTTATTATTATCATGCTTAATGTTTATTGCCAAATTAATTTTTAAATTTCATTGCAACGTACTTTATGTGATTTTGTGAAGCTTTGATTTATTGCCACAGTTCTTACATGACTGTTTAACAGGAGCTCACATCTGTCTGCCTATTTGAGTTCTGGTGCACAGGCAAGCAAACACCACAGCTTCTGCCACGCAAACAGACTTCCAACGGCTTTTAAGAGCATGACTTGTAAACAAATAGGGATCCACCAGTAAAAAATCAAAAAAGTTACAGCGTTGAACGCACTAAAATGAGGTAGTTCGTCACATAACAGCAAGATTAATGCGAATTAGGACAATATGCAATCCAAAGCGCAAAATTAAGCTTACATGGGGAATGTTTAAAAAACCTATAAGCGCAGAAGCATTTATGTAAAGCATTAAAATGGCATAAAACGATCATTACCACCTTATCGCCAAGGATTATATATGTGTGAGTCTAACTAGGACTGCGTTGAAAACGCGTATCGTGGAAGCATTAATAAATATATATATATATATATGCCAAAATACCAATGCAGATTGCATTTATATTTTTGTGACAGGGGAGACAGAGCTGCCGACATGGCCCGGAAGTAAGCCTATGCGACTAGGGCAATATGGCCACCTCTGTGTGACCGAAACCGGAACCGGCGGTCATAACAAACAGAATATTGCAGTACCGCATATAATGACGCAATAAGAAAGCCCTTGATTAAGTTGTGGGTCAATCGAAAGGCCAAGTAACGCAATGGCCCTCCCCCTCAAATGCGCAGACTATGTCTATCAGAGGGAATAGATGCATGAATTGAGCAAAAATCTTAAGCATTGTTCTGCCTTGATAAGCCAAATGTCGTGCTTTTTGATTATGCAGTGCTTCGCTTTATTTCGTAAATTAATTTGGCTAGATATTTCAACGCGTTATTTGGTTGGATTTTGAGGGTTAATGTCATCTTTCTTCCTACTTGAGTCCTGGTACACAGGCAAGCGACCGCAACAGCCCTTGCAATGCCGCCAGATTACCAACGACTTTTAAGAAAAAATAGAAAAAGTAAGGTTGAGAACATGACCTGCGGCAAATAGGGACACACTAGTGTAATATTAAAGAATACGTGAGCTACTTTGTTACATAACAGCAAGATTTAGGCAAATTAGGAAAATATACAGTCCAAAGGGCAAAATTAAGCTCACATGGGAAATGTTTAAAGCCTAGAGGCGTAGAAGCATTGATGTAAAGTAAGAAAACGACATAAAAAGATCATTATTACTTATCGCCAAGGAATATGCGTGTGAGTCTAACTAGGGTTACGTTGGAAACACGTGTCTTTGAAGCATAAATGCAGCGTCGCGGGAACCTTCCTGAAGGAAAACATGCCAAAATACCAGGACGGAATGTGTATATGCGTATTTTTTTGACAAGGAAGATGGGGCTGCTGACATGGTCTGGAGGCAAGCTTATGCGTCTAGGGCAATGTGGCCGCCTCTGCGTGAACGATTCCGGAACCGGCGGTTATTATAAACAGAGTATAACAATGCCACATATAATGACGCAAAAAGAATACCCTCGGATTGAGTTGCAGGTCAATCGAGAGGCCAAGTAACTCAATGACAAGCACCGGGCGGGAACTGAAATGCTGCAGAGGGTAAATGACTTTATGATGGACGGAGTTCCAGTCCTCCTCACCAAATGTAGAGACTATATCTAACAGAGGCAATAGATGTATGAATTGAGCAGAAATCTTAAACAATATTCTGCCATGGCAAGCTGAATGTTGTGCCCATTGATTATGCAACACTTAGTTCAATTTCGTAAATTACTTTGGCTGGATATTTCAACGCGTTAGTTGGTTGGATTTTGAGTGCTAATGTCCTCGCAAAGCCGTTTTGTGGTGTTGTCAAAAAAGTATTTGAAGTTGAAGGGAGCTGGATTATAGCCTCGTTCGCCTTAAATTGCGTGTCTGCGTATGCTTTAGTTTGTTGTGGTACTTGTGCACATTTCGACGACTGAGATTACACCGTACCTCTTGTAAAGTACGGTGTTTTTAGGCGTTTGCACATCTGGTGAAGGGTGATGGAAACTGCTACCAAACCAGGTGACTGTGAACTACACCGGAAGATGAGGAGGAGGAAGAGGTATGTCTTCATTCAGCAGAACTTCGTATTCGCATCGAATTCTCGGTGGTCGATGATGGCGAACTAGACAGTGCCTGATCCTGGGAAGGGAAGTGAAGGTCTGTGTGTGGAGAGGAGGACGGAAGTAGTGTGCACATATTTACTGAGCCTACGAGTCGAAACAATAAGTTGCAACTGACCGTGCAGAGCTCGCTAACTGAGAAGCATTGCATGTGGATGGATTCGTAAAACTGCCTTCAAAGACATTCTTACAGGCGTAGTGTGGTTAAGGTTTGCGATACCCCTTTCCTTCTCTATCAGAATAAATGCGGTAGTTTCACCTCCTCAACCCACCGCGTTAGTACGTGAGCTCCAACTCCCACCTCGTTGGAGAAGCATATCTTCCTATTATGGGTTATTTTGTTCTCTGCTTTCAAGATGAGTGATATGAGAACGTATACATACAAGCATGCATGCATGTCTACTGAAACTATTATCAGCATAACCTCCACTACAGGAAGGTGAGGCTTCAGTTTACGAACAGCGTGTGCTCCAAACAACATGGTCCTAACGGTGGTAACTCGTGGTGTACATGCCTTATTAGTGTGTTACTAAAAATGGCTCACGAGGCGGAGAAGGAAGGTGATTGCTGTCGCATCTCCATTATTCTATGTTTACCCACCTGCTGGCAGTCTCTTCTGTCGCAATGTTGTGGAGGCATGATGCTATTGCTACTGAAGCAATGCTCAGTGGGAGTTGCACGTCGAGGTAAATATTTGGTCGGACATTGGCTAGGGTAGCAGGAGGCTCGCAGATGGAACGAGACAGCAAAAAGAGGTTGAGAAGAGAAAAAGGGAAAGGAGGCATCTATCTACATTTACTTCGGTAATAAATGCACTCTGTCACATGTTCAACAAGGTGACGGTGTTATTTTATAAATAAAACGTATTAAAACGCGGTAAATGACTAGTCGTTAGCAGGTTCCTGGAAATAATTCTGAGGAAGGAATGGAGACCATCCTTATCCTTACCACTGCCAAACCAGCTTTTACATCGTTGTGCAACTAATCTTGAGCGATGCAAAGAAGGAAGGTGGTAAAAAAAGAAGATCCAAGTGTCAGCCGATGAAAGTGCTGCGTACTGAACCACCCTTCACCTACAGGACCTCACAAGCAGTGTGACTGCTTACACTAGTCAATCAAACTACATACCAAAGACTGTCCTCATACAATGCGTCAATAAATACTCAAAAACAGCCATCACCACCTCCACCGCGGCCATTAAAGGCCACATTAACGAGTAGCATTTTACTCACCAAACTGCCTGCTTACACTCCCGCAAAAGACAACGAACATAAGCACATACCAGAGAAGTCAATTAGCGCACAGCTTATGCAGGGTAGAGAAATGCGTCACAAGATAAACACATTCAAAACAGGCAGATTTATTAACGGATGTGATTCGCGTTCACGCCTTCGGTGGTAAGGAAACATTCACTCACCTGGTGAGGTAGGGCCCCACCAACAGCAGCAACAACAACCGGATCCGCATCCGAGCGCGGCAGATGGTTGAGCAGCAGCAGCAGCTAGTATATCATCAGCAAAAGCTTTTTAATCTACCTCGAACAGGTTTCCTGAGTAGGTTGCCTTCCGGATCAGGCCTATCCCTAAACTTCTTTCCGATTTGTTTGCACAAAATTGTACCGTTTAGACCACCTAATGCGTTAATGATCCTGCAGAAAGAGGCTGTAGAAAAAGGGGGAAAATTATACGAGGTTAAAAGGATCTCCCACACGTCCACGTTTGGGTCACGACTAATCAATCAGTCTGACGAAAGATGTCAGTGACTTCCGTTTCTCCAAGCCCCAGTTGCCAACGGTGTTGGAAGGGAGCACCAAGTAGGCAATCCTATCGTGACACGTAAGATGGACTAGAAGTAAGTGAAAAGTCAAAATGGAGTTAGCTTAAGCAAAACCCTTCTCCACAGCTGCGTCTTGTCCTCGCTGAGGAAGGTTTGCAACTGTCATTATGATTACTTAAAGGCGTAGATCATTTGGAAGGGGCCCTTGCATGTGTTTTGTTCTCACAACTATCGATGCATAAACTGTTGATATAGTGGAGGAGGTATTTGTAAAGGGCGAATGAGCGTGATAAGGCACTTCAAGAAATGGATTATGTAGTTCACTCCAAGCCCACCCCAACGTCTTTGTTCTTTGAATCGAGTGACTCCACCGTGTGGCGCACTCTCACGATGGGCGAAGGAACAAAGAGGCGAGGGTGTCTGTTATTGTTGTAGTAATTCAGCGAAAGTAAGACAGAGAAGTGCAAATCAATGTTAACTATTCGCCGCCTACTTGATGGTGGGACATTTCAGACACCACCTGATAGCAAGGATGCATGAGGGTGTATGGATGCAAAGGCACATTCATCTCATTTGCTGCTTC
The DNA here is from genome assembly GCA_036345935.2 of Taenia hydatigena. Lineage (NCBI taxonomy): Eukaryota > Metazoa > Platyhelminthes > Cestoda > Cyclophyllidea > Taeniidae > Taenia > Taenia hydatigena. The sequence goes on along the minus strand of JADWOT020001761.1, from coordinate 112,966 downwards.
AAGTTTAGACCTTCTAGTCAACAGACCCCTCCTAGGCAAAGTGAGATCTTATTCGGTTGTTCGTTCAACACGGTTGGTCGCTTCATTCTCTCTGTGACTCCTCTACTTCATTTCTTTGTTTATAATGAAGTGAGAACTGCGTGGCAAGAAGAGAGAAGTATAACAACGTCCCAAAGGCATCCATCACAGCGGACGACTGTGGGTCAGCAAACGCCAAAGAGGGACAAACTTGGTAACGTGGCACATAAAGCTAGCAAAAACTCTCACGACAGATGGATGCGATATGTCCTTTTTGTCAGCAGGATTCTTCGTTACCTGTGCAGGTATGGAACAAGCAAATCCGCCAAATAGGGCATTGCCGTTCAAGCGGCAGTGCATGAAGATGGCGAACCTGCCTTTCAACGATGGTTAAAGTCGCAATCGAGGATATGCAGCGCCCCCCTTTCCCCCCCCAGTTTCATTTCGCTTGATTTATCTGTGCGCCACCTCGACGGTGAATGATTCTGTTTTGGAATATTATCTGGCGGCATTGCGATTCCACTATGCTGTATGACTGTCATGGTTATAGGTCGAAGGACTCAAGTCGTTAGCGAAGAAAATCGCTACAAAATTTTGGCTGTACTTGGTGTCACAGCTGGTGTGCAATTTAGAGCAGACAGAATCGTCCTTATGTGAAGCTTTTATTATGTGATTTGTGGGAGGTTACCAAAGAAATCAAACGTTAAAATGATCCTAGCTATTGCTTCATCCCTCGCTTAGATGGGAAAAGGTTTCAATTTCGTTGAGTGTTTTGTTGTTTTACACTTCAAACGCTTTGATGAACACCACCTTTTAAGGCGGGATATCGCTACTTTTGTTTGTCAAGGCCTTTACTACTGTCTCTGCTGTGACCAACGCAGTGTCCAAGACGTGACAAATCCACGTTGTTAGAGTCATTTATGCCTGTGGTGTAGGTGGATGCAGCAAGTGTAGTCTTGAAAAGGTTGCCTGATTGTTTCCCATTGGCAAGCTGTATGTGTCTTGAGCACATTAAGCAGACGCGATTTGAGCAAATGCAAGCCGAGGTAGTTGAGATTTCACCTCGAATGTGACTTTGATCTGCGAAGCACGCTATTGTTAAATTAACGATCAATTTCCAGATCAGAATGGCCAACTTACCGTATAGCTTTACCAGGAGCAAGATTGCTTATCACGATTCATTTCGCCTCCGCAGATATAAAAATATTTTAACGAGTTGAAGCAGATTCCGCAATCAGTTTAAAATAATTGGCATGAGATTAAATTGCAAATGGTACTTCGAAGGCATTATTATCAAAACAAGCGACTAGACTTTCTCTAAGTTTATCAATCGGTACTCGAATCAACAACAAAGACAGCATCATTAAGAATGCAAGCAGTTCAGTTTTGAATTGGAGCTACTCGAGGTTTAGGTTGGTTACGAGGATGAAGCCCTGTGCAATTGCAGCATAATTAAATGGAACCAGCAACGCTCAACGAAAAGGGCACTGCGTAATACTCGTGTTTTTTAAACGTTTTTTGTAGGCGAGGATCGATAGGACAAATTTCGTCTGATCGTGGACGCGCGTGATAGTTCTATCGACCTTGAGGCTTTCCAGTCGTGGTTACTTTAGCCCTGTCAGGAAATATCCAACTTTTTTGTAGCAAGGGTAGCAGAGGGAAGGAGAATAAAAAGAAGAACCGTTTACAACAGCTGCAGCGGCCCGAGGCTCCCTTGAGGGCGAAAGAATGCAAAATACCTAGGGCAGAATACATATATTTAACTGACAGAGTAAAATGAGCTGCTGGCATGGCGTGGCGGCCAGCCCACGTGGCTAGAGCAATGCGGCCACCTCCGTAACCCCGACCGAAACCGGCAGCCCAACCAAAAAGTGTATCAGTGTGCCAGCGGAAAGTGCAAGAGCTTGCCTCATTAATAACCGCTAATAGCCACACTTACAAATGCTTTTGTAGGATGATACCAAGATTGCTTTTACTTTCCATATCAACTCACACGTACAGATTCGTGCAGAGTTGTGTCTAGTATACAAAATAACATTGTCAAGCGATGATTCGTGTAAGCTATACCTGCATCGGAGCTAAAAAGACCCATTTCTAGATTCGGAGAAGAGGTGATATTTGGGAAGAATGGGCAGGGGCCGTTGCTATTGCACTTTTAGCAACAAAATAGAGTAAAGTGAAGGTGAAAACATGTTGCTGGATTTTATTTCAATAATGCCCACAAAACTTAACAATTCGGTCCTCTATCTTAAATGCAATACATCACGTATCGTTTGAGACCAAAAATAAATGCAATAATGTTTATAATCTTAAAACACATGCCAAGCGCATATTCTTTTAAGTGTAACAAGCCTTTAAGTTAATTAACTAGCACATAGATTTCAAGGCCATCAGCGGTAACTGCTTTCCGCCTCGTTGTTAACTTGGATCGATTGCTCCACTAAAAGGTAATAATTATGGCAGAAGAGGGCCGTATTATTCAAAGAATTATCCTACTTACTGAGAATCTCTTGGTAAAATGAGCTTGCGCGGCATGAATTTCACTGGAATGCATCGCGTCTGAATGGAGCGCAACTTGCTAATCTGGAGTTCTTTTGCGAAAAATCGAAATCCGAGTTCTGCTTCTGGCGTTAATTTACACACAACTCGGGTAAGGATATTTTACATTTAATGTTTTTTTATCATTTTTTTGCACATACTGGCAACAAATAAAATTCGTTGTTTATTCCCAATACTCCAATCACTAATGCACAGTAAGGTTGCTTCACACGAATTGCTATCGTACTCTTATCCAGAAAATAGGCACAAACTCTTAGCCTTTTGAGGTATTTAAAAGCTATAGGGTTGTAGCTAGAAGCCGTCAATACAAGGCGAGAAAAGGATTCAATTGCGAAAGAGTTGTTCACCACATTCAACCGCCATCGGAAATGTTTTGACTAATTGCTTAGATCACTGTGTGCATAAGGCGTTACAGAGGTGAAACGATGCCAAATTAGCCTAAATGCATCGCTTTCTAAGTATTTCTTAGGTTTTCTCAATATGGTAAGGAAAGCTGGGACACTACGGGTCCAGAGGTACGTTCCCTTTTAGCTGCTTTGATCGAGAGTTGCTCAGATTAGAGTATCAGCAGCTTTCCTCGTTATCACATCTGCTATCTAGTGTACATCACATGGGAAAGTCAAACTATGATTAGCCTCTCCTAGTGCGCTATCCGAAAAGAAATCAAGTTTTTTTCACTCGGACGATTTCTTTACATCCATTTCAGTTGCATGGCTAGATGAGTGGGAAAATGAGTCATTACCGAAAATGATGGGAGAATGCAGGGCATAAATGAAGAACACTGCATCGCAGCTCCATATTCACGAATTCTTACTTCTTCGCCTCAGTCATAATCATCCCTTTGTCTCACTAAGCTTAAAATCCTTATTACCATGCTCCCATCTATAGCGAATGGTCCATTATTGCCATTCACGGTGCGAAATAGCAATTGGTCTAGGCATGGAATTAGGGTAAGCATCAGAAAATTCTCTTTGCTAACTTAAGAGCATTCTTTGGGGTGAATCGCCGATTCCTTTGATCAAAATTAAACCCTGCACTACGCTTGCTGTGCTGCACTTACTATTCACGTCTCGAAATCCCAAGTAGGCAGCAGCATGTGGAGACCAGCTGATGTAAAACGATTTGCCTAATATTCATGTCCCACCGCAAAAGCACTGTAGCACGGTACGCAAGTCTAGGCTTGACTAGGTCTGGCTAATTTGAACTGAATCAGATTAAACTAGATTAGCATTCTGGGCTAGATTATGACAAGCTCGAGTAAGGCGCCTTATTCGTTACCGCTCTAAGTCAACCCCAACACTCTACTTCGGCCTGTCCAATCGACTCGACGCATCCCCATGCCATGTCAATTGAGGCTCTCTCTTTCTCTCTCATAGATAGTAAATATCAAGTTGCACATTTAAGAACCCGGTTTGATGAAGTCTGTAAACTAAATGAAGAGGAGACCTCCTATCTACTCCCCCATTCTCATGCCAAACTCTAGCAAACCGCTGTTAAATGTCTCCGTCTCCTGCTGCGCTCAATATGCTTAAAAGTATTGCATTTTGCATTACATTCCACTGTGTGTGCTCCATTCATCCAAATCTTCAACGCATCTACACTGAGATATTTTAACTTTGTTTTTCACTTTAGTGACACGAGAACATCTGGCACCTCTGCCTTCCTTGCGCTTCTCCTACCCTCATCTCCTTCGAATCTAACATTATTTTCCTACCCTATCCTTCTGCTCCTTCTACCTCTTCCTCTGTCAACGCCTCTCTTTTAATAGCGACATGATTAAATCAAACAAAGGAGCATGACCAAATTAGATTAGCACTGGCCAAACTAGATCTGTCCAAACCACCCCGTGCCTAAAACTAAACCTTGTCTTCGCGTACCTAGCTTGTATTGCCGACAATTCTCCGATTCATGTTTCATTTGACTACTTTAGCTTGCTCTACATCACTTCGTCTTAATTCCATTTCTTAATCCTCCCTTCCTTTCTCCACTTACCACCTCGAGAGTAAAGGTAGGCGCGTTGCTAATGCTTCGTAATTCATGGGCTGGCCGAACTCCTGCCTGCCTTTCTCATTGCCCACTCCATACATCCACCTCGTAGAGAGTCCCTCTACATCTTTGGTCCATCTGTGCCCTATTCACTATGTGACTGCGCCTACCTGTCCGTTTGTCTACCGAAGTCAGCATGTGTATTATTGTCCATTTCAATTTTCGTCTTTTAGGAGGGTCACCTTAATTGGTATTGCGAGGAATCAGGTAGGAAGGTGCATGTGCGAATAGACTTAAGTGTTTATGGGTGCAAGGGCTCACTCTTCCCATTATTTCCTTCAAGCGATTCTATCCTGCGCCTAGTAAGATCTCCTTTGGTCTTTCGTTATATGGCCAGTTGGTTGTCCATTTACTTTAAACTCTACATGTCTCCAACACTTTACCACCCACCGACTCACTTCATTACATTTGGTCTCGCTTTTCCTCCTGTGGCTTTCTTACTTTCTGCCTTCTTTCATATTAAAGTGAACCATTCGTGGTGGGAAGAAAATAGCACCGATAATGGCTACAAGGCGCAGAGGCTAAAGAGACGCAGGTTGAGCAATGCAACACGTAAAACTGGTGTAAACTTTCATGTCAAGTAGAGGCAATTTGTCCATCTTGCTTGCGTGAGAGCTGCAAACGACAGGATGCAGTGCAAGCAGTAGTAAATGAAGGTGGCGAACCTGTTGTTCGACCGCTGTTTAACTCGCAACTTGAGAGCCGTAGTGCCTCATCCCTATGCTAAGATGAAATCAAAGATGCTGCGGACGCGTCAACCTTATGCAAAATCAGCCACATCCTGGCTAAGACTACGCTTTTTCATTGGCACTTCGGATTAGATAACAATGCCGAAGGGGATTCGATGTGAAGATTAGCCGACCATCCTTGGAAAGGAGGAGGTAGACGACCAAGTCAAGCTGTCACTATAGACCTTCAACCACACAGTTTTGTGCATCAACCATGAAACAATTCTCAGCTCTTAGTCACGATTAGATGTTGTCGACTCCGAGTACCGGTCCCAACTGTTCCACGACTTACTCATACCCTAGCCACAGCGATCTGATTCGTTGGATTTGACAATGACAGTGACAGAGAATTCTACCTTCGACTAAACTGCCGTTAACTGACGTTGACCTTCACACAAGCACTTTAATAAGTACCGCACCAACTAGCAAATTTTAACAGGCACAAACTAACTCTAAGGCACACCGAATCCCAACAAACGGAGTTTGGAAGCCCATTATATTAGTCGAAGCATTGCAGAAATATCTATCTAACAAAGGACTACCATATTTGCCCACTGCGAAAGGAAGCGGCACGGAATGCAATGTGAATTGTGTCGACCAGATCCAATTTGTTACAATTTTTCTTAAAAACATTTAAAAAACAATTACGAGAGACAACAAAGTAGAGAGAAGCAACCAAAACTGAAGCTGTACAAAACGGGGTATAACATAGCACAGTGATACTCAGATGTTATCCACGATTTTCTTTCAAAATGGGCTCCAACATATCAACCTGCCTACATTTGTTACATTTTCTCTAGGAAATGAGAGAAAAATTGAGTGAGACAACAAATTGCAGAATAGTAGTCCCGATCAAAGCGAGATTTAGGGGGATAAAGTAGACCGCAGTGATGTGACTGTGGTCTCTCAATGTCCATTGACATCACAGACGCTTTACAATGCAAATAGGCTTACAATGGAAACATTTACCACACGAACTGTCACAGGCAATCGCAGCAGAAAACACTATTCTGATTCTGTTAGTCGTGACTTGATTGCGCTTATTTAAGAAAGTGATTAAATATGAGTTTATTGTGTTATGCTCTTGCACACCAATCTGTTGCTCTTTCCATTCCCTTTCACGGCGAGAGCGAAGAAATTGCAAAATCTGCCAATTCTTCTTTCAATGTCGACCATCTTCAGACCACGTATCATCGCATTGCTGGGACAAGAATATGAAGTAGTAGAAGTTTGCGCCACAACAACAACCGAAACGTCTGCCACTTACTCTAAAGACGGAACGTCAAGCCAAACCATGCAAGATAAGCTTTTTCAAGCGATTAAGCTGAGTTTATTGTGAACTTCGCCAATTGTTTAATAGAAGCGGAACCACTTGTATTACCAATTTGAACTTTACACTGATGATGGTAGAGGGATAGACAAGAAGAGACTGCAAAGCTTGTAACGCCGATATGCGCTTTTTCACTATGCATTATGTGGAGGCAGATGCAAGAGTGTGTCAGAAAACCTTTCAATCGAGGATCAAACTACCTGTTCATGTGGTCACTGGCATTGACTGCGTCCAAAAGGCTTAGCCAATGCTTTCAAGAAGTAAATTATAGAATGCTCAATTAATTCTTGATGAACACAGGATGCGGTCCGTACAATGAAAAAATGCTTTTCGTGGCTTAGCTTTACTAAGGGGTAAGCCACAAAAAACTATAAGATTTTGATTTTCGTTAAAAAACAGATATTAAAATGCCAAATTGTGTGTGCCTGTGGGGTCTACTAAACAGTGGACCCATTCAATTGAGCGATGTAATTTTGGCTCCACTCTAATTTGCCCGCAGTCTGCCACTCAGCGGAATGGTTTCCAAGCCAAGCAAGCGAAGAAGAAATGCTCACCGATTTGTACGACTAACGGTATGTCTCTTAAAGATTTAAGAGGAGGAAGGATGGTTAAAGCCCATTTACTAATTCCCTGTCCTCTATCATTACAAATGGCGTTTGTGGATCAGTGCTGACATTTGTAACTTAAAGTAGTCTTCAACTACATTGAGGTGTGCATGTAGTGCGTTAGTTGTTCATGTAACTCATTTTATTCAAATTCGTAAATTGTTACAACCCTCATCTGCGTTTATTGTGAGAGAATTCGGTCCTGTGGCATATCAGTAGACCTTTCCACCACCTCTTCAGTACGTCGGCACTGCATTCCCTGTCCTCATAATCATGACTTACCCCGACATTTTTTCCGGGCATTGAAAAAGCTGTTGCCACTCCGTGGTTGTATGCCAATGATTCTCATCCAAAAAAATAAAAATCTTAGAAGCCAAATGACTAATTATTCCATGCCTATCTATTCCCTTTAGTCAGCATGGAGAACAAACTCGGCCTTTGTATTACATGGCATATCGTCGAATCTGCAAGACCTCTATCCAAAGCAAATAACAATGTTTGGAGCTTGTGGTTCACTTCATGGGTTCGCCAGCCATTGCCGATAGACGATCAGCATTTCATGTCAGTGTGCCTCCATATAGCTTAAAAAGCATTGGGGCGTCCCGTCAGTGATAGTGTGAGTCAACAAGTGATCTTGTAGCGTTTGGCTTTGGAGAACATGATCTAGGCTGGAATTGAATACATCTATTAGGCGCATTTTATTAAAAAACCTGGAGTGGTTAGCTGGGAAATTGCTCCATCTAACATCGCACAGGTCAAACAGCAAAATCAGACCTGTCGAGCAATTGCGCCAAGGCATTTATTGAGCTGCAGACGTCAGAAGCAAATAAGTGATCAACAATCTGTTGGCCCAATCACTGTACTCGAGACTTGTCCTTCAACTAACAACTTAGAGGAGGCACAAACAAACAAATCGGAACGAGTGAACTAACGAGTAGAAAACCAAGTGGCGAGCCCGTAACGAGAACATTGGCAGTTGTGATGCGTGATGCAGACTCAGTTTGGCACACCAGACCTTTTAAAAGAGGTCCAAATTCCTCTCCAATTAGGCCAAATTATGAGTAGGATGATTAAGCTCCCATGCGATAAACCCAGTAACTACCCTTTATTTGTTAATTTCTGCAAAACAAGAATTCTAATGAGTTTAATCTCTGGTAAGCATAAAAAAGCTGCTTTACTTTAAGTGGTAGTAGCAAGAGCAACCAATCACCAGCAACGGACAGAAGTGACGTTAATAAGTGAAGTTGAGAGGGGAATCTGGTCCGTACAATTGCCTAGAGAATTGTTGCCAAGGCACTTGGAGTCCCAAATGGGCACTGCAAATGCGTTCCCATCTTTTTGGAAATCTATAGCTGTCCCGAAAGCTTAGATATGAGGAAGGATTCAGGCACAGGGAATATAATGAGTTGAGAATGACAAAAAAGGAGGGAGAGAAGGAGAGGGTCCAAGAACTTACTACGGATCAGAATAACAAACCGCATCCTTGTCATAAACGAAAGCACGTTTTTATGGATTCGTGTCTTTGAGTTCACTTATTTATCCGTGCAATTTTCTGCAGCTCAACCCATCCTGCGGCACTATCGATCGATCCGTGGATCGATAGACTATCAAAATGATAACAGAGATACAGCGACTGCACACCAGGTGGTCCTATCGATTCATCGACCGATGCATCAGCTCATGCGGTTGAGTCAGCAACGAGGTGCTAAATGCGAAGAGCATAGGCGACCTAAGTGCAAGCATCGAGGGCGCCGCTATCGCCACCTCTTTCTGACGCAGACGGATTGCAGACGGAGAAGGAGGAGGAGGCTTACGACTACACCAACTCATAGAAGCCTTCTCTGCAAAAAACGCTGACGCTAAGCCGGTAATATTTAGTAGCAGTTCATATCCTTTTAATCACCACCGCAGGTGTGCTTGTGTTTAGTCCACACGCCACTCGTGTTCCTAACACCATCCTCCTGACAGTGACTTGAGCAGACCTGTAGATGGTTTCACCCGACGGGAAAACAGCATCACTCACAAAGGAAACAAGTGCTGGCGATGCAGACAATCACGTGGTTGCACAGTTTTGAGGTGCCACTAAAACTACTACTACTGCAAAAGTGGTGTTTTAAAGTTCTGACGACCCGATACAACACTTTCTAGCAGAGAGATGGAGGCATTACAGAAGACAACGTTGCGAAAAGGCAGGGTCTCAAGATTGAAGCAAAGACCTTTCAAATGCTGCAATTTGTGTCCACCAAGAACTGTGGGGTCAATAAAAAACAAATGACCTAAACAAAGGACTGAACACTGGTACTGCCATTCTCTTTGGAATGCACTTCAACGCCTGTGCTTGCATTCCTTTTAACAAATCAAAAAATCCAACAACAAATGCAATTGCAAACTTCTGAAACGCTTAAATCGGGTCAGCAAAGTAACGCCCAGCCACAGATTTGTGTAGCCGTGAGCCCATGTATCACAGAATTAGACCTGGCACTTCCTCTTGGAGTAAAATTTTAATGTATTTGTTTATGCATGATCGAAAAGCCTTTTGTGGTGATGAGGTTGCAAGCAAAACAAAATTTAGCTAATTCTACTTAAGTTTTAGTGAATCCTTACTAGAGAAAGGCAATGGCAACACCTAGAAGAACAGTAACAGGAGCACCGCACCATGCGTTCACGAAAAGAGTCTGCCCATTTAATGGGAAAATTCACCACAGTACACACGTTTACGGTTGTGTTGCCGAGAAAATAATTTTTACTACATTCAGGTTGGTTTAACCAACGGGCCAAACCCAACTCCTAAACACAAAAGACAATTAGTCTTTATCAGTTTTGCTGTTAACATTGTAAACAACCTTCCTGCTAGCCTTGATTTGGTGCTGAGAAGCGCACGTCACGTGTGCATGCTACGTAACAGCAAAAATGAATCCGATCGGGCTGTGGAAACCATTTCCTACATGCCTAAGGGCAATAAAAAATAAGGCGGGAATAGGGCGAATTACACGCTTACATAGCTAAGACGATCACTTCACTGTCCAGGTGAACCAACTCAAGGAGAGGCGTTGGCTGCATCCACGCCTTCTGCCACAATGTTGCATTAGTCACAGTGACGGATACCTGTGATGGAGGAGGAGACTATAGTGTAAAACATCACACCGTTCCAACCCCACATAACGGCAAATTCGGCATCCCATTCGCTGTAGGGCAAACAATGTCCACTGGGTGGCTACCATGAAAACAACGTATACACCGAATTGTAATGAAGGCACTCATGTACCGAGGCAGCTTAAAGTCGCCCTGATGATTGCTTGCAAAATTTTTGAGCTTAGCAGGATCAGTCAATTCATGAGGGCGTGAATACATTGACAAACACTACGTTGCTGAGATAAAACCTTGTAGTGCTGCTACTATTTTGGAGTGGATGCGGCCTATACCTTAATATGCTTAGTAGTTGATGTTGACAGAATCAGAACAGGGATTGTCGCCCAGACGTATCAAGGATGCTTTAAGGTGTCAGCATCAAAAATTGATTCCAAATATATAAAATGAATGAAATGGGGCCTATAAGTAAAAAATGATTTTACAAGGTCAAAAACTATTAGATAAAGCAGTGCCATATTAGGGCAGTATATTTTTAAGATGGGTTTTTAAGCCTTATGCAGTCCCTAAAATAGGCAATTCAGATATGTCGGAGTAAAAAGAGATGGGATCTGCATAAACATCTCAACTGCACTTCCTTGTCACGTTTTTGGAAGATGGCAATCACCTCAAACGACTGTTAAGTTATGCCCGTCACATGCACGAAGACCAAGAATTCTTGACCGCAACCCATTTGCTCATTCTCTAGTCACCATTGCTGGTCAGCTCTAGACACTCTGTAAAGAAATGATCATAAAACTCAATTCGACACATTAGTAGTACTTTTGGAACTCGATTTTTTTAACTGGAGATGTTTTCTCCCTTTAACGTCTCTGCCCAACAAGAGCTGCATGGGCCAATCGTCTCCCATTATGCTACACCTTTTTGGCTCTTAATTATAAACCAAGTAAATTAACATATGATTTTGCCATTTAGTTTCATCCTGCCTATCTCTGCATTCTTTTGCACCCTTGCTTTATTCCTTCGATGCGTTGTTCTGCGTTTGTCCACTTTTCCACCTTCTCATCTGTTGACATGCAAATCCACACAAGTCATTATTACTATTCTACACTTCTCTGTCCACTTTATATATAGTCAGCTAACCTCGCAAGAATTTGATTTTTACTGCTCCTACTTCGGTCCATTCGCTGCATGCCAACGCGTCAGTACACGACTTACTAACCCATTTCTGCATCAACCAGCAATTGTACTGCCGTCAATTTATCTCATGTACATCTGTGATGCGTTGCTCACCGAAACCATAGTCATTTGCGCACTATCGTGTGACACTGCGCACGGTGCTACGACGTTGAAGAAAGCATTTATGGATAGCGGCTTTACTTTCCTCTGTTCCACTTGGTTTCCTCTTCACAGCATATCCGTAGTTTCCCCTGACTAATTCCAATCGGTTGGCTTTAACATTTCCGCATGAGCAACCAGATGCAGTGTTTTACGAAAAGGCGGAGCCAGTGACCATGGATATGCTGAACATACTGTCACTGAAAGGTTGAGGAAGTGCAGTACAGGGCGACGGATTAGACCTTTTTAAAATAATTATAAGAAGTTTATGACACGTTCCTTATTTTTCTCTAATGTAACAGTGACCCACGGAATCGCCGCTTTTATGCTTAAAACACATGAAATTACCCTAATATAATCAATGGTGAGGTTAGTTTGATACACGTCAACAAAAACAATTTCGTCGGTCATAGCGCATGCTCTTATTGCGCCGACTACAATCGCAGATCGGTCGCGGAGTCAGAGATCTTATTCGGAAACGCCGCAGCAATTAAAAGATCCACCACGTACGTTCTCACACTTCGTTCACGTTTCCTTTTAAAATCTAATTTCATTTGTAGCACGCTTTTTATTGAGATGGACTCGCTGTCATAGTCGCTAACACATCACTTCCGCCACGCATTACCTGCTAAAAGGCATTTTCCATGCGAGTATTACCAAAGTATCAACCATCTATTCCTGGCGCTAATCATGCATCCTCGGAGACGTTCACATGATTGTGTGGATACACAATTTTTGGCCAGAAGGAGTAGGATGTGTTAACACTTTTCTCCTTCAAGTGTGAATGCTCTGCTTTTACTGGTCGCCTAATCGCAGACGGACCTCATTTAGTTTAAGACTTCTACAATGTAACTGAGGGAAGAAGGGACTGCACAAGAAGTAAGGTCTCAATTTGTAGTCTGTCAACAGGACAACAGTTGCCTGTTTTCTTCTCTGACGCCATTCTATGCATAGCTGACTGTAAAAGCGTCCAGTGTTAGCAAATACATGCGGCTCAAATTAGCGCATGATTACGTATCACCCGAGATATGATTTCTCACTCAGCAGCTGGCATCGTCGCTTGTAATTAAACTCTAAGCACAAACTACTGTTTCATGTAGAGGTGCGGATTCTCCAATAAAATATTAGGCTGTCTAATTACTGGTGGAATTAATAACAGCGACTATTTATCTAGCCAATTCAGGGCACAAGTTTCAACGCGTTCACTGATCGAAAAGTATGCAACACTGTAATTTAGATGGGATAAAAGTGGCTGCCACCAGTCGTAAAAAATGAGTTAGTAAGCCATGATGGTTTTATTCCTGCGTGGCATTTCGGTGATCTTTTCCCGAGAGTCTCAAGGGGTTTAGAATCCGATTTGGATCAAAGATGAGGTAATCAGCAAGCAAATGCAGAGTTTGAGCAAAAATGACAGACAACTACAAAAATAATGGAAATCGAAGTGAGTGCTGCAAGAAGCAAAATATACGCGAACTTGTGCATAAAAAATTCGTGCTTGCAAAACTACTTCCAACTCGTCAGTAGGCAAGTCAGATTAAGTTGACAATGCAGTGGGACTTAGACCAATGGGGAATGAGAAGGAGGTGCATCAGGCGGAATGCAAGAAGCCACCCTCTGCATCAAGCAATGCTGCAATCATCATATCTTATGCTTCGACCGCGCAGAAGCGTACTCAAGTCCATTCAACGCGACAAACACCAGATCCCTGACCCCAATGCAGATAAAAAGCATCTTCGAGAAAAACAAGATCGTACAAATCTTGCTTATTGCATAACAAACTAAGCAAATCTAATCACGAAGCCAAGCATTCTACAAAGTGTCGTAGCTAATTAAATTGCAATTCTTGCATCCGCCTCCAGATTACATCCTGGCACACCCATTCGAATATGTCCTTGCGCTGCTTAATGTGACTGTTGCAGTCATGAACGTGCCAAATGCGCCAGTTAATTGGCGCAGTCATTAGAGGCGAGTCATTAAAGAAACCGAGTTTTTTTCGCATAGCCCATGAAGAGCTCCATTCCACTTTCCTCTCTCCTCCTCACGTCGTCTAAAATTACAATCCCAAAAGTGTGCCTGGCTGACAAGGTCCTCAATATGGCTTGCAGCTCGATAGCAACACTGAGGCTGTGCCTCGTGAAAAGAGACATCTTAATTACATAGAGGACGCAGTCGAATGCAGTAAATCGTGGTATTCGACTACTCAGGATCCCCTCCAATTCACTGCCAACAAGTTGAAAGTCGGTAGACCCTGCAGGACGATAGTAGACATTTTCGGGAGGCCGATAATCTGTTGGCTCAGTGTATACTGATGTGGGGTCGGTAGAGTTAACAATGCTCAGAGAGAAATAAGTTTCCAGCTCCAATGGATGTATGGGTCGAAAAACGTTCCCCCACCTTGTCAAGATGGAAAGAACTAGAAGGCATGTGACGCCTTCGTACGCACCATGAGGAGCTCGAATCAGTGGGAATTGAAGGCCAAACTGCATTTGACTAAAGTGCTGCTCAACAGCTTTACAAATTTCTGCTGGGCGCGGAGGTGACGCGCACGAATACAGCGTTGTACAAACCTGTCTGTCAATCCACCTCCACTTACTGATGTATGAGTAGGGCGTTTGCAGGAAGGGAATCCACTCCCAGCTTGGAATCGCTGTGCAAACATTCACTATGTCAACAACACCAAGGTATTTGCACAACATTTCAACCAAATCTCGACGGAGGTCCGTGATCTTCTTATTGCTTGATCTCACCTGCAAAATGCATTCATTAATTAACTGTCGAGTAGAACTACTTGAATTACAATGAAAGCAAACAATTTAATATATCTTATTCGGCAAATAATTTATTTAGAGAGTCTGAGAGGTTCAACTTACTTCCAACTCCATTTCACAATTTCTGGCGGAAGCTTTAGAGTTCTCGTAAAGTGAGTCAGGTTCGAGTGGGTGCGGGAACGCAAATCGTCTCCGCCACTGAGACGCGAGAGGTAGTCAACCTTGCGAGTGCCGCTTAAACGCAGTTCAGCAAATGACCATTTGTACTCACAGACGTAAAATCGCACCTTGCTGTAGAAAAACGCATTTAAATTTTAGAAAGCCCTGTGCATAAGGAACAATCAGGGATTTACTCATAACCAGGCATATCAAGCATTGGCAGCTAGCGAATGAACGTGTTGTGGGAGGGGACACTTATTTCACCTGTGTTTCGAGCCGATGCCCTGAGAACCCAAGGTGATTCTGTACATAGTAGGGCTGGTGAACTACAAATCTGACTAATTCTACCAAGGTGATGACTAATGGAGCCTTGCAAAATAATAGGGATGTATGTCGCCTGTTCTAGGGCAGCAGGATTTTTAATCGACATGGTTTGCACCTGCAAATTCACGCAGAGCTGTAGACAAATTCCTTATGATTTAATTTAACTTCTCAACTTAGATTAAATTTTATGCGCCGCGTGGCTATCAAAATTTAATATCTCCATATCCGTTTTCCGAATTGGGTGCAACTCCAGACAGTGTAGAATCAGCAAGGCAACTAGGTGCCATAGCCTACAAGCATCCTCTTAATCACATTGAAATTCCATAATTGGCACCGTCGGCTTGTAGGTGCTGTCCTTCACTGCCGATTACGCTGTGATGACTGACGCCGAAGGTTGACCAAGGAGAGCGCTGGGGACAGCAGTGACTTGTTGTATGACCTTAACCATGTCCATAACCTTGTATAAGGGTGCAGTACCGATTTATTTAACCCTTCAGATGACCCAACACCCTGTCTGCGGTTTCAGTCTTAAGCCATATGATCGCAAAGAGGGCCTTAATTCTATGCGGGATTCAACTACTAAAAGGTTTTGTATCTGAAATGATGCCGAACAATGTTTAGTGCCCCGTTATTACAACATTGGTTTACATAATCCAAGCCATCCCCCTGGAGCTTCAACATTAAGGCATTTGATCTCTAAAATGTGCAAGGCCCTGCCCAGCAGTCTGGCGTCACTATACTACCGATATAACCTCTAATTGATTCCTGTAGTGTGCTGTTGTGTAAGTAGACCGTCAATACTGATTTTGTATCCATTTGACTCCTTATAATATCTTTTGCTGTGTTCAGGCCTTAATTTTTATGTTATTAGGCATCCAAATAGCCTGCAAATCTGCTCAGTAGCCTATTGCTAGTTATTATGTCCCTGCAAGGTGTCAGTAAACTCTGCCAAGGGACAGATGACCGCGTCACTTGACCTATACAATGAAATAAAACTTTGTCCGGGAGCGTAATTTTTGTCATTTGTCCTTCTTGATGATTCTTGTCCGTGTTTTTAGGCTTAATATTGAACAACTTTGTTTTAATTGGGTTGGCTGTCTTCTAAGCCATAGCAGCTCTCCCATTCCCTTCTCTTAGCCAAAAATGCAAATCCTGCCCATATAGTATGTCTCATTTGCAAATCTGGTGTGCGTCACTGCGTGTGCTCCACAGTCGTATCCAAAACAATATTTTAAATATCCATTTACAGAGGAAAAGTGTGGTTATGCCAATTAGGAAACCTGGCCAATATGTTACCAAGTTGTGTTCATTTTGCAAACAATGTTTAAAGTAGACAATTATTACTAGCTGCAAGACTGCTCTAAAACAATTAGGTTTACGTCCCAAATTCATTTAATTACTACAGTACTACACGCATTTAAATTTTAGAAAGCCCTGTGCATAAGGAACGATTAGGAATGTACTCATAACCAGGCGTATCAAGCATTGGCAGCTAGCGAATGAACGTGTTGTGGGAGGGACACTTATTTCACCCGTGTTTCGAGCTGACGTCCTGAGGATCAAAGGTGATTCTGTACATAGTAGGGCTGGTGAACTTCAAATCTGACCAATTCTACCAAGATGATGACCACTAGAGCCTTGCAAAGTAATAGGAATGTACGTCGCCTGTTCTAGGGGAGCAGGATTTTTAATCAGCATGGTTTGCATCCGCAAATTCACGCAGAGCTGTAGACAAATACCTTATGATTTTATTTAACTTCTCAACCTTGATTAAAGTTTATGCTTTAAAGCAAATTTCATATTAGGTCCAGATATGGATCAATCACTATACTGCTTAAATGCTACCCACTTCGTAGTGAGGTCTCACCCACAAGCAGCGACAAAGTTGTCACCGCACAACAATGACTAAACCCTACCCAGTGGGTCTAATGGAGTTATTTTCGACATTGTTCATGCTTCTGCTACCTTTGGACTTCGCTACAAAGTTCGTGTACGCTGCAGATGTCTAAGAGACCTAAAATAATTGCGTCAAGCTAACTTTAATAATATGCCCGGAGCCTGTGTAAAATGCCCCGCTTTTGTACCATAATAAATTGTTAATCAAGGACTGAATGAAGTGCTTTTGTATGCGCTAGTTAAATTCGAAGTATGTATTTGGACTAGCCTGAAGAGTAGAGAAATTTGCAGGGTGCTGTTGCACCTCTAAATGAATTAAAATTACTTCAATCATAATAACGACGGCTGGAGTCAAAGTAATTCTTACCTCTTCAGGTTACCGCATAAGACTGCTGTTGATTTGGTCCTTGGTAAAAGTGACATTCACCAATCTAGGCTATCTTTGGTCCTCTGCACGCAGCCGGAAGGATTATCTTCAGTTTACTTCAACCTTCTCTTTACGCGAATTGGCATTCCAGGCGTGTAATGACTCTTCATTTATCCCTATCCTAAAATCCGGAAGCAACAACCTAAATCAGTGTTTTCTAGCTGATCTTAACTGGTAAATCAAGGGCGGTGTTAATTCTTGCTTTACGTCTGCTACATCACCTGCGATTGCCATTTTGGACACGCTCACCTACATTCATAATCATGACTGAGGAACCACTTGGGCGTGATCACCAAGTCACCATCAGCATTCATTTATCTCTGACAGCCACAACTTCTGCTCCTCTAACTAAACATAACATGAAGGCGATAATCTGATATATTAAATTCATCTTTTATTGTTTGCTAAAAAATCGTCATTTGCAATGTTCTTGTAGCAAAAATCAGTGATAAGCCAACGAATGTATCGGAAGCAGTTTTATTCGTTGCTGCATATCGTCCTTTTCCAATGTTTTCCTTAACAAAGACTGCCTTGAAATTGAACGGATTGAGCTCGTGATCTCAGAGTTGTTTTAACTGTGACTTCAGGAATGGGCAGTTTTGCACCCAAGACGGAGCCATATCTCAAGGCAGTATGCCGTGTAATTGCATAGATTGATCTATAATTCTGCAGCTACTTACTCGTCACAACAAACTCCTCGTATAATAAGGTACACTAGACATCCTAGCGCTCAGTTGAAGTCAAAGTCCTTGTGTGGCCTCATTGGCATGAGACTTCTGATTATCCATGTTCGAAAGGGGGTTATTTTGCAGTGGATCGCATGCAATATTGCGTGGAAGAGATGTCTCGCCACAGGTCACTTACCCATTTTCGATATCCTTATCATAATTGCTAAAATCTACTATAGCACGCAGATTAATTGTTCCAGAATAGGTGCAGGGACAGAGCAAGCACTGTCCATGCTGCGCAAACTCATATTTAATGTTGCGATAGACAAAAGAGATTCAGAATTGATGCGGCCTCCTGAGGATGAAGTAGAGCCTTTGACCTGTGATTTAGTTAATGGACCATTTAACGAACCCACGATGATGTGAGTCATGCAGGCTGCTTGAAATTGGATGCAATTTGTACCACAAATTAGTTAGCATAGCAGCCCCGTTTCATAAATTAAGCGCATGCGAAGAGCTGTATGCTCCTATTTATCTTCGGTTTTCTGGATCATGGTGGATTTGGGGATCGATGGATGCTCTTGATACAGCGAACTTGATGCGTCTCGTAAGTGATTCAATGTCGCTACTCTTCGTCTCAAGCATCTACCCTAGATATAGGAGACTTATCTCACACCTTCATTCGACCCGAGCTTGTTATGTGAGGGATAGTATTTCTGAACAGAACAGTCCTCATTTGAGCTCCTACGCGATTGTTAAAATCCTAGGTTGTTTTGAATGAACTTATCCAGCTTGGCATAATGTTTGCCTACTAGACGAGAATATGCTTTTAAAGCGGATATCTTTTAATTCGGCAGCAGTGGAGTGCAGGCTATTGTAAAATCCGTGTCACATTCTTTAAATATCTGGAGTATAACTTCGGCTATTGGCTTAAATCTCCCCTGTCGAACAAAATCCGTTCCATTAAGGATCAAGAACAAGGGTAGTTGAAAGGTCCCACAGACCATAATGCCCGCCAACGCACGCCGACCTTTGCAGTAAGGTTTTAGCAGAAAGGATTTAAATCCAACAGACTACTCCAGCCTACAAAGCTATCTTTATGCTTTCGCGATTTTATGAAGACCTTCATGTAATCCTTCGAAATTGACTCTAAGTAGTTAATGAGATCAGCACTTCTGGCAAATCGGCTCCTTTGCCTAGCTTGGGAGTTGGAGAGTAAAATTGAAACCTCAACTTGTACCTCTGACAATGCTGTGCCTCAGATACGACCTGATCATCGCAAGGCTGCATCAGGCGTCCAGCAATGTTGCCATTGAGAAAGCATTATTTTTTCTTCTGTGAGGCTAACGAGACCTTATCGAGCACACAAGCACTCAACTTCGACTCAGTATTGGCAGTGGTGTATCACGATGCGGCCCACTGGAACACATCACACATGGTGATGGATATCTCATCTCGCTGATGGGTAGGCATAAAATCTATTCCTTACAGCGGATTCGCTAACATCAATTATTTATTAGGAGAAAGCAATCAACAATGTGCTTCTCAAGACTTCCTCTACTTGTCGATTCTGCTCCATGCTGTACGTGGTGAATTCTGCAAAGCAGTGTCGTTGTAGGCGCCACCCACTTTGTCGATCAGATTGTCTTATGACCGTAATCAATTCCACCACCTCAGATGTGACACATCGGCCTCCAGGATACTAAGTCGGCTGCATGTAATCATTCTGAGTATTTTGTGAACGGTCTTTATAAGTGAGATAATGACGCAGTAGCTTATTTAGATGACACTTTAATGGAACTAAGGTATGAAATTGCACGTGCCCTTCATCTTTAGCACGAATTTAGTGCGCTTCAAATAGTGTATGTTACTTGTACGAATAAAACTGTTTATTGCATATGGCCATGAATCCTTGATAATGCTGGATGCCTCTGCATTCAGCTATGCACAACTCAGAGTTGATTAAAACATAGGGAACTACCGGCTTACTATTTTGCAGACTGGCCACACGTTAAGACTGACTATTGTACAGTCATTTCTTCTCTCAATCGTAATGAAAGTACTGAATCTGAGTGCAAATTGAATAGTCAGGAAGGGCTACGGGATCGTTTTGGGGAGAAAACTTTCTTAGCTTAGCTAAGAGAGGAAAAGTCAAGGGAATAAAACCCCTATCTATGGATGTTTGCATCAACGTCACAGGACCCCATGCAGTGGCACACGGTAGTGAGGAACATGGTCATTTAACCTTTGGCTGAAGTATCGCGTAGAGAGATAGAATACTAAGGCGTAGATTGACGAGGTGGTGTAGAATCATAAGATCTAAGTGAGTACGGTAGAGATTGAAGTATGCTGGGTTGACTGGTTTAGATGGATGAATGGACAGAGGAGCGCGGGATGCTGGGACTTCTTTTAAGGGATTATTATTAATCACTTGTGTAGATATGCATGTTGATAAATGAGGAGGTAGAATCGTAGACGAGTGCAGGCGAATGGGCCAAAGGATTAAATCAAAATATATCTACCGCATTTATTTTGATGAAGAAGGAAGTGAATATCGCAAACCGCACACTTCGCCGGTAGTTCAAACAAAAATGTATTAAATTTCCCTTTTCCAATTTCCCTATTAAAGGTACGTGGATGTGTGGCGGCGTTGCGATTGATCTGCCGGTCACTTGACTGAGTATCAGGCAAAATTACGCAGTAATAGGCTTCATAAATCAACTTATCCACAAACATCAAAATCGATGATAGTTAAGATTCATTACATTGTTAAAATGTATTGCATATATTACTAGTTCGTAAATCTTGCAATGTTAGCTTAGTACGTTGTCATACCAAGTTTTTGTTGCTAGTTTTATTACTTGCGCCTAAAAAATGCATTAATTATGCTTGCATTATGTTTTTAATTTTACGCTAAAAACAAAGTCAGATGTTAGTAGTAGCCTTTGACTTATTATAAATACACATAAATTAGGAGTTCATTTGTTTTATCGGGCAAATAATAAAGTGATTGGCGAGGTTTGCGCGCGAAGCACGTAAGTGGTGTGGATCCTGTGGATGTTATTTCCGGTTATTGGGACCTGATTTGCCCAAACGAGTCGGGAATTCGGTAAGCATTCGGCACTTTTTTATCGGTTCCACTTTTCTAGTTGTTATTTGGTCTGTTGTGTGTCGATTTGACTTTTACACGTCGGCTTGCTAGAGTAAAAGCGAAGGCTTCATAATGTGAATGCTAAGAAGTTTCGTTTTCCAGCTGCAAGGTCTAATCACGTTCAATTTTGCTGTACAACACTTTATGTGGTAAACTAAGATTGGCTTGGCGACTTGTCAATTAGTTTGCTCCTTAATGACTGTGGACTTTGAGTAATGCATCGTAATTTTGTTGAGAAGAGTTCTAACCTTAACAAGGGCTTGGCACCTACTCATTATTCTTGTTAATAAGCATTCATTGTATGCTCAATTGCCTATTCTCTTCGTCTGTGTATTTGCCGGGTTAAACGTCAAACCTGCCGTTAAGAAATCTGTTGTTTTGCGAAGAATGGGGGCATTGTGGGGCGGAAATAAATGCGAATCTCGCCTTACTTGTGGCTTTATACGTTTCTCAAATAAGCTTTAATTATAGCTGATCAGTAGTTGCTGTCCTCTCTGTTCGGCAATGAATCCGACGTGAACCCTTATTTTGAGTAGAAGCATGCTTTTATCACTTACTCGTATATCCTTTTGCATTGTATTCGTGGTAAAAGGTGCGTTGTTTCCATCACTATGATATTCGTGCTTGTAGGGTACACATATATTCAAAGGGCGTGGGATCCTTGGCGGCTCTTCTGCTCATTGATTTGGGGACCACGCTTATTTTTTGCGTTAATGTGGCCTTTGCGAAACGTGTTGTGTAGAGGACCTTAGTAATGGCTTAATCGTAGGTTCAGCTTCGGTGGTATGAGTTGGCGTCTGGGCGAGGTAGACGCAGCAGGAGCGGAGGAAGGAGTGACTAGTGGGGAGTTTTGGCATCACTACGCAGACTGTACTTTGTAGCACATTTAAACGCTTGCTTGATAAGGCTCTTTCTCCTATCATTTGTTGTGTTTGAAGGTGTTAGCTTTTTAGCGCATTGGACATTCACGCATCGGCTCTTCCATTGTTTGCTTTTTTTCTTTTCGGATGCTACGAAATTACTGTGATAGTTGTGAAGCAACAAGCTCAGCAGACTAGTAGGAGTGTAGCAGTGATGGGTTGGGGAGCGGGCCTATTGTCACGTTGATGAGTTGCGCTGGTGACTGTGCCAACACTGGAAAGATGGGGAGGAGCAGAAGGAGAGGTGTTCCAGAGCCTTTTTTAGAGTCTACCCTAAGTGGTCCTTTTTGTGAATTCAGGTGCGTGTGTGTGTGTTTTAATTTTGCAGCTCGAAGTGTATACTTCTTGTCTTACTGTCTACTAAGTTTTTTCGTTGAATGTAAATCTATGCGCAATGATATTTTCAAGATAGTCTAGAACTCGTTTTTAGTTATGTAAACGTGTGTGTGTGTATAGGGATCCCTTTTTTGTGAGTGAGGTTCGCGAAAGGAAATTTGACGAGTTGGTTGCTTGTTGGATGGCAGCACTTTTTCGCCTTCGTTCGCTGTGCCGAACAATGGGGTGGAGGGGATCGATTGAAGTAGGTAGGCAGGTGGCGGATTATTTAAATAGGGAGGGAGTAATGTTGTGATGAATGAGGCCTCATTTGGTGGGAGGGAAGGCGAAGAGAACTTACCAAGCACTTGACTCTGCATGGTGCCCAGTTGGTTGCGGGTTTAAAGTACGGTGAAGGGGAATTTTTACCTCCTCTGGAGCATTATTATGTGCCAGGGATGGAGACTTGAGTGAGCAGTACTAGGTGTCATTTTTGTACGCAAAACTTGTAAGTACAGTATTTGCTTGTTGTAATAGAGGGTCTCTGACCAGCACTGGCTGCCTCGTCGCCGCCGTCGTTGCCATTTTTCGCGACGCTGTCTCGTCAGGCTGCCTGCCAACAATAGCACGCATCGTTGTTGTCGACAGTGGAAATAATGGCAAGGGAGAATGTGGACGTGGAAGCCGATCCATGGAAAGCCGCTGCGACTACACCAAAGGCCTTTGAACTCGTTGTTGTCGTTGGCGACAGCTGTGGTGTTAGGGCGATTACTAGAGGAGCAACGAGTGCCATTGAGAGCCCCCTTGCTTCTCCTCTTCCTCTTCCTTAGTGTGGACTATTCCTTCACGCAGGGCATAAGCAGATGGGCTGTGTGCTTGGAGGAGGATCTTAACATCATGGAAGACTGGGTGCGGTGTGTGGGTGCCAGACTGGCGGGCGGACAGGTGGACGGGTGGGCGAGAGGAAAGGGAGAAGAGAACGGTACCTTGGTAAGTACTTTCCCATGGGACAGTGTATGTTGTACATGTTGAGTGAGATCTTTTCATAGGCTTACACCACTTTAGCTTGTTTTTTTTCGTTTTTTTTTTTTTTTCAATCGAAGGTAGTAGTCAGGTTTTGAGACCTTTAACAGTATCAACAACGGTATAGTGTGAGATTTTGAGGTCATCAGTCGTGTTTAGTACATTGTCTTCCGATATGGCGGGCACGTTGAGTGTTTTAATTGCGGCATTTTTGGTTGGATGTGCTCTTTTAGTTCAAGAAGGAAAAGCTGTTTCCTTTTAGACTTCACGTGAGGCCGATGATGATCCGAACCTTAAGGATGACAAGAATGTACCTGTCTGTGGTGGTGTATCTAGTGAGCTCCAAGGGATTACTGAAAAAGTGCTGAATTTGGAGTTTGACTTCTCTCGTACCCTCTACTCCATCCTAGAGGTTGTGTGATCTGTGCTGTGCTCCAATGAATTCGTTATATTTCCTTTCCTCGAAGTCTATTCACAAATGCAATGTGACAGCCACGTTTTTCAAATTGTTGCAGTAATCGTGTCAGTGGAATTTGTCGTGCTCATTGGATGCAGATGTAGCTGCTGTGCCCTCCCTTCTTATCCACTGACGAAATGAACGTCGTCTCCTGTGACTTTATTGGACGTGATCGGAACAAGCCTAAGCCAAGGCCGTAAAGATTCTGCTGCGGTTGGGGCGTCAACGTGCAGCCTACTGCATCGTTGCACAGCGTGTCAGTCCGTCGTCTTGAACGGCATTGCTTCTTTGAATCTCAGTTCGTTCCTGCAAATTCGAGGATGTTCTTCAAATGGAGTGTTTGGTGACGCTGGTGATGGGTGGATGTAAACATCGAAGTTGACCGCGTAAAAGGGGAATGACTGAACAGCAGAAGCAGCACATTAGCAGTTATCTTCCGACTCTGCAAAGGACAGGTATTTCGTTGAGGCTGTGCCGCTGCTGAAGGGCGTTTTGGCAATTAGCGTTCGCTGATGGAATTTTGTCGAAACTGTTGGAAGTCTGCCGCGAAGTAGGGTGTAGGCGGTGCTGTGTCGTGCCATGGCTCCTGCTTTGTGAGGTGGTAGGCAGAAAAGGCGGCGCCAACGAGTGTGATGATTGAGGATGTATGAAGTGACTTGTTGATTTATAGGTGCGTACAAATGTCCTTTGTGTACATTTGATAAGCCTCTATTTATGCGCGCTATTTGCTGTCTGTGCACTTTGCTGTGGTGTGACGCCTGAGTGCAGGATGCAGTGTTTTGCATTGGCCATAGTCACTGTCTGTTCTATGGGAATCCAACGCTGGTTTAGGGCTAACTGCGTCTCTTCTGACTTTCCTATATTCCATGCGTTCCATTTGTTTGCAGCCACCAGTTGTTTAAGTGCTTTCACCCAGCACTGGTGTATTTTAAATGTTGCTAGTTCTAGTTTGTGTGCCCATTGACATCTGGTCATGCCACTGGCTGAATTTTTCCATCTTGCGCATCTTGTTTTCGCTTTCCCTTTAGAAGAATGATTGGCGTACGTTCGTCTAGTACCTGTATTGTCATTTCTAACTTAC
This sequence comes from Taenia hydatigena, assembly GCA_036345935.2. NCBI lineage: Eukaryota > Metazoa > Platyhelminthes > Cestoda > Cyclophyllidea > Taeniidae > Taenia > Taenia hydatigena. The sequence continues at coordinate 88,066 of JADWOT020001761.1, read as the reverse complement.
CTAAGGAAGGTTGTTTGGTGGGTTTTAATGAATATAAACGTGCATTTGAATGATTTTAATTGGAACAATTTGTTTGCGTTTGGTACAAGGTATACTATATTCGTAGCTACGGGATTGAGTGTACTTCACGCTTCTAGGTAATGTACGGCGATTTGAGTTGTTTCACGTGTAGGCATTTACAATGGACTGCAATTATTACCTGCAAATAAGTGTTCTTATTTCCTAATTCGGAACGGTAGCATGGCATTACGCACAGTTGTATCAAGCTAATATGCTCTAATTAGTCTGCTTGGGGTTAGGAAGCTTGCTGCTGTTCCACCTCTTCGCAGTGCTTTCGGGATTGAGGAGAACCATCTCGTAATTTCATGACCATTTTTACACGCGCTCAAGTTTTACTAAATGTCAAGCAATTTTCTGGGTTCCTTTCTACTGATGTTATTTTGTAAATGAGCAAAAAGGCGTGAGAAAGGACGCTGCCTTGACTGTTTAGTGTTCCTTGTGTAAACTACCGAACTGTGCACGCTTATTATTGTCAAAGGAAGCATCCTGGAATGCTTGTCTCCGAAATACTTGTAAATGAAGTGTTTATTGAGAACGTATTGCCGCTGTGATGGCTTGGAAGGCAACCCACTGATAACCGCGATTTGTTCTCTCCTACTGTAGCAATGTAGTAGTTTGGTGTGTTCTTCGTCTTGGCTTGAGCTGTTTTTACCTCGATACAAATAGCCGGTTGGCGGGTCGTGGGGACAGGAAAGAGTGCAGGTTTGAAGTCGCCCTTGGGTTGGCAGGGTTATTACTCCTGACGGCTATTAATTAGTAGACCTCTCCCGGGACAGGCAAATGTGCACTATCAAGCGCTAAGCTTCATCTATTTCTTTATTTGCGGTCTTTCTACTTATTTGTTGATCGGCTTATTTGACTGGTTGATGTGTGGATGGATAGACAGGCGAAGGTGGGGAGATCTGTTTATTCCGCTGTCTGTGGACCTGCCCGCCTAGTTATCTTCATCAGCTTCTCCTCAGCGGCATGAGATGTGGCATTGGGACGTTTATGCAGTCCTGCCTGATGTAAATGGTTGTATTAGAATCGCTACATCTTCGTCAGAGTATCTGACTGTCGGAGATGATAAAGTAACACCCTGACGCCCTCGTCACTCGTGTTTCGAGGAGCATTGCTTCCTTTTTGAGTACATTTTTGCTGCTAACAATGGTTAAGGTAGAAGTTAGTCATCGTGGAAAGGAATGGGATGTTTCGCCATGTCAGCTGCCTTAATTATGCACGGTACTTGTGGTTCTACCGCTTGAAGCACGCGCACATATTGGCTGATCCATTACACAATGTTGATTGACTTAGTGCTGTCATGCGCGTATCCGATGCAGTGGAGTTGTGTGTGCACTAGATAGTGTGGGAGGAGGAGAAGGATGGCATTAGCGTAGGCATGCCCAAGGTATAGGGGCAAGTGTTTGGTGCACGCGAACCTCCAACTTCGCACCCAAGCACATGATATGGAGCGTTTGTCGCATTCCTTTTTTAATACAGCGTTTGATGTTGAGCTGATAAGCCCTACGCAGACACGGACAAAGGCGCAGCGTGGTCCAGTTTGCACCCTAGTGTCGTAACGTTAATTGGCTTTGTGTTGGTCGCACGAGTGCTTTTCTTCGCGATGCGCCGCCTCTTCTGTGGTACAGGGGCAGTGATGCGAATCTGGATATGACAGCCGTCGCAAGTAGTGTCCTGTCTCCACCTTTCCCCCTACCTGTTATGGGTGCTGTTTTGAGAGGATTTCTTTGCAAGGTACTGGAATTCTTTGATTATTTATTTACCACCTCTGTTCTTGTTTATTCACACAGACGCAGGGTTCTCTTTATCCCATTCCAAATTGGTGAAATGGTGAAATGCTTTGATAAGAAAAACTACCTCAATATGAATGACCACGAGGACCTGACATGTCGCATCAACTTGACGGAAACTCAGGTTGGTTAAGCTTTAAAGTGTTACATGGACTTGTTTGGTGGACGGCTATTCGAATGGTGTGATCGATTGTCAACGATTGAATTGTCAAAACTCGTCATACTTTGACTTTTCTGTTAGGTTCAGATGTGGTTCCAGAATCAGCGCTACAAAACGAAGAAGGTCGGTGGGAAAATTTCTAGCAATGCGACGCCTGTAACACAGCCAAAAGTTCGTGACTTGGAGAGAATTCTCTGTCAACGGCTCATATCTATTCATGATACCTCCGACGTTGACCCGACGTCGTGGATGAGTTTCAAATGCGACCAGTCAATAGAAAGTGAGTTCTGATTCGATTGGCTCAGACAAAGGCGCTTTTAGCGTTGTAATTGTTTGTCTTTCGTCTAAGCTTAGGCAACTACCCACGCCCCAACCGGGAGCAGCAGGAGCAGTAGCAGCCGTGTCCAAACACTTGTCTGACATTTAAAGTTCACTGGCTCAGATTTGCACCACCCTCATCGGCGCTGGCAGTAGTGGGTCTTTCGGTAAAAATACACGCATCTGCGCGTGTGCGATGCCCTACCAGTTAATGCTACGGCTATTTTCTGTAAAGTGAGGGCCAACCAGGTCGATAAATATTGCAAGTGGAGTTGGAACAGATTTAGCTAGAGAAATAACGGAAGCCTTTATAAAGTTTGGCATAAGAACTGCTACAATGTCAGCTAAAACTGGTGTTTGTACTGTCAGCGGGACAGTGATTTGGGACAGCGCTTGCATGAAGCATGCATGTGTGTTGATTTTCCTTGATTCATTCGCATTGCCATTGACGTTCAGCAAGTGCTTTTGGCCACAGAGGTCAGAGTTTGACTTTGAGGTGCGGCATTACTAGTCCTGCATTCAATGTCGGCTCTCCACAATTGTGTCAAAGAGTTGGTATGAAGGATGCTGTTAGAACTCATGCGAATCGCAGCACAAATGCTACTTTTAAGGAGGTATCAATTCAGATGGAGTGCCTCTATCCCAGGCCAGTAAATTTATTCGATGTGTCCCCCAACTTGTTAGTTGGAGGAAGTGCAGTGAAGAAGATGAATGAAATAGATGCAAGATTTCTGCACCTTAGGTAATGCTACCATCACCGTGTGTGATATGACCGCGCGGGAGAGCTTGGTACTTAGGAATGCTACCTACGCACACGGAGATTCTTCAACAATCTTCTCTGTGCCATGATGCGAATTCACTCAGCCTGGTCCAGGTGACCCATTCGATCATGCAATATTAACAGCTTCATAAAATGGGACTAATTAGTAAGAATAATGCATTATGAGATTATGGGCTCAGGTGAACCTTGAGTCTGCAACCGAGTAGGAATGGGGGGAGGAAGGGGGGCGACTTGTGGTAGTCACACGTTGCTGCGATTTATAATGTTAACATGTTTATGCTGCCTCATTACTGTTAGGCCCTGCGGCATCATCCACATCAAAAAAATCAAGTCGCAAATCTTGCAAATTACAATGCCGACGCACAGACGCGAATCATCCTCGGGGATCGCGAAAGTTGTTAGCGTTTGAGAAGGCCTACCGTAATCCCAAGCAGTTATTGGAGGCTTCCTTCCTCAATAAATGCAAGAACAATAATCGTGTAGACGGTCAGTTTATTCTGATGTTACTACTCTAAACGAAGCATTTATGGCTAAGAGTTTGGCATTGGGCTAGTTCAATTGGAATGTTTTGCGCATGGTTTGCAGACACTTATGATGCTGATGTTGCAGCGCCCAACGTTGACATGCTCGGATAGCTTTGGCATGCCCTAGCTATTTAGTTGACAGCAGGTCTATCTAGCAGGATTTTTCCATTTCACTTACTAATGTCAAGTCCTACTATCTGTAAGGCAAGCATCTGCCTGTAGAATTCTCACGTGACCATTCACGGAATGCCTTGTGGCGTCATTTCGTACTGACAATGAAAGTGGATGACAAGAATTTACCTCTCCTCACTTGTGTTGCAACCATTCACTTCATCAAGTTGGGTATTTACAAAAAACATAAGTTAGTGGTAATTGGAAAATTCTGACAAACATTTGAGAAAACGAATGTACCATTGTGATGTTGCAGCGAATACAACTTCCATCTCTCCCATCTCGACCACAAAAGCACACTGCTGGTGCAAAGGGGAAAGTGGATTAAACAAATGTGCTTTTCACCGGTCACTTTGTCTCCGTGTGTTCACGATCGGCACTGCGAAGCAGGTTAGTTAGACCTAAGGGCAATTTATTAGCCACCAAGTAAACAAATGCCAAGGAATAAACATGATGTTAACTAAATAGCTAGGGCCTGATACACTGCAGCCATTACTATGAAATGGAATACTATCTTGTGTGTATGGAATAGAAAAAAGGGGGCAGGTGGCCCTGTTTCCTTCTAAATCGGTGAGGTCGCATTGGAGCGATTGGAGCAGACTAAATAGCTGATATTCCGAATGAGGGAAAATGTGTATTGGCCGCCATGCTAAACAACGCATTCCCTTATCGCTGTTATGCAGTGTATTTAGACATCGCTCTTTTGAATGCAAGGCAATTCACATGTGAAGAGGTCTGTCAAAAGTATATCCAATTTGACCCCTGGTAAGTAGACCATCCTTCTTAAGTGGGGCAAACTGGCTCAAATGAGCACCGAGGTCGGCTTCGTGCAAAAGACCCTCTTGCGGTTATTCATCCTTTGTTTGTGCTTGTCGCGACTGTGTCAAGCATGCTTCTAGACTACCCGCCCCATAGTCACTACCCGTAGCTGTGTGCTGATTGGTGGGACCGTTGACGTGGTTGTGCAATGATCCGAGGGATGCGTTTGCATGCCTGTGCGTTTACTCCGGCTAGAAGAATAGGTCTCAACGAAGACGTGATTCAGAGGACAATTACTAAAAGGAAGAAATTGTAGCCATTTGTAAGCCATCAGTAATCAGATGGATACTAATGGAACCATGCTAGGGTGATGAGGCGTTGAATTTAAGTTGCTGATCAAGCTATTTCGTCCATGCAAAAGGGGATTTCGGGAAGTGATCTAATTTGTGGGCCTTGAAAGTGACGTGGAACATGGACCTAACTCTGATAGACATTACCGTCGATTGCTTCGACAGGCTCAGCGTTGTAATCCCTCACGCGTATGATACATCGACCTGTGTGGACTCGCCTCCAAAACAATTCATTTTTGCGACTCCCAACTCCACGCATAGCTCCCACTAGAACATCTTTAAAAGACGTCAGTTTATTTGTTTATTTTTAAAAACTTAGGGCGCACTAAGTGGTTGCCATCAAAACATGCTATGAGGACCACAAAACAGTTGGAAGAGCAAAACACCAACATTAGAGATACTAACTGAAAGACAGCCAAGGCCAGTTCGTAGATGCTTCAAAGAGGAAGCCAATAACTCGCTTTACCAGTTCTACTAGTTTCTTGATATCTTCGTCTTCAATATCCTGCTTTTGATCTGTTTCAGCACCAAGGCTACTATGGAGCGAATCCTTGAGTGCCCAAAATTGCTGCTTGTGCCTCGACAGCATATCACCATCTTATCCTGAAGGGACCTGCTCCAATGGTGATGCTGTTTGTTGGGCTCGTGTTGTGATTGGGAGCTTTCAGCAATTCCAAAGCCTTCACTGAGGCCGCTGTCCCACGAGTCGGTTGATGGGGCGCTTCTTTCCATGGCAAGAACCATTGGCTATGTTAGAGGCGTCTCATTGCTAGAGATTTCCCACCGTCCCTCCTTGTTTTGTAGCGCTGATTCTGGAACCGCATCTTCACCTAACAGAAGAGTCAAACGTATGACCCTTTTTGACGACTCAATCGTAGATGATCGGTCACTACACACTAATGACTGTCTTTTAAACATGTTCTTTTAACACTTTAATGCTTGACCAACCTGACTCCCCGTCAAGTTGATACGACGCACCGATTCTTCGCGTTCATGCATATTGATGTAGTTTTCCTTGTCAAAGTATTTCATTATCTCACCAACTTGGTACGGAGTAAAAAGAGAACCCTGCGTCTGCCTTGTCTGTGTGCCCCAGATGCTGTCTGGCGTACCTGAAGTTGTTCTGCGGTTGGCAGTGTAAAGAAGTCTGCTGAATCAGGCATAGATACTGCGGCAGCAAGTTGCTGGAAACGGAAGTGTTTTATAATTGAGGAGAAGTTTGCCGGAAGTTGTTGACACGTGCTTGGCCGTGAGAACGGTTGCAGCACCTGTGGCTGTAGCAGCTGCTGACTTAGCTCTGATGAGGTGTCAAGTAGGATTGGGTTTGGTGTTGGGAAGTTCGGCATTGTATTGGTAGTGTGAAGTTGGCCTAAGCTTCCACATTGCTTTGGGGACAAAGACAAGTCGATGCAGGATGTCTGTTGTTGTACAGACTTCGGAGAGCTGGTCGATTTTGGAATGCGTGTGGAATGCACAGGCATTGCCTCTAAGATATCCTATTTATTTGAAGCAGCCTCATCAATTTTTAGCCGTTTTAGTGGCGAAGGATTTGATTGGATTTGTTTGCCTTCGTAGTCGTTCTGTAGCGAATGCATAAGGGGGAAGTGGATCTTGAAAGTACTGGAGATTTAGCCGGAGCAGAGACGGTCCCTTCCGCCTTTTGTGAGGTAGATGTCACTTGTTCAACTTGCTGTTGCACGATTGGTGACAAAGCTGATACGGCTCATTGTTAGGTATGCGATTTAGTCCCTCCTCTGGGTACAAATGGGCATTCCGCGTTGATGCATCTATGCAAACAAAACGAGTGAAATGGGAACATGTGCATCTGCATGTAATTAGATGCTGTCATTGCATTCATTTGTGTCAAGTGCTCATTCATGCCCTGACGTCTGCGATGAGATAACCAAGGACTTAATTTTTCTGTCACACACGATGTTGGATGTCTCAATCCCTCTAACTAAAGCGTCAGTGAGCGGTCTAATCCGAAACTTTTGGCTCATTTTACCGTCAAGGCACAGATTTGTTTAACCAATAGTTTGGTTAACATCTGTAAAGTGTCTTAAGGTCGAAGACGCCTCCAGAACCCATTCAGCAAAGCCGAAATCGATGAGTCTAAATGTTGACATGATCGCGACCGGCACGCCTCATTTAAAGATCGGTGCTTCAAATACCTGCGAAGGAAACACACCTTTCCCAACTTTTCGAAAGTTGCACTTGATTGCTGATCCTCATACATCCTGGATAATGGTGTTCTCGCTCACGTGCCTGGTTTCCCCTCTTCTCCCCTTTTGATCAGGATTAAGCTCCATGCAGATTCCTTCCCAGGTGTTCCTCGCGAAATACCCACTGGACAACTACAGAATGGCCGTGCCTTCCTTGCGCACTCTTTGCATTTGTATATCATGCCGCCCTCTCAGAAGTCTACCATTTGCCTCCTGTCTGGCTGGTGACCTCAATAGCATCCAGCAGACACGTGCGCACATTTCCAAGTTAAGATAATTGCTGGCACACCTTGTAAGCAGTGCAGATTCTGTTACGCCTAAGTTCCAAATTTGCGATTATAAAGTTGCATAATTTGATAACTTGTGGCACTGCTAAGTGGAAATAGGAGGCTCTACATTTCTATTCAGCAAAATCACTTAGCAGAATCAGTCGAGTCACCTTATAGTGCAAACGACTTAAGTGTCGAGCATCTGGTGAGAATCCCTTTTCTACTTTAACCTTATACCAGCATACTCTATGCAGGTCAGTGAAATCGAGGTCGAGGCGGCAACAAGTTGCATGGATTTTGTCAATGAGAAAAACGTCATTGGCACTTGTTATTAGCATAATAGCAACTGTGAACAAACGCTGAAGTACCGTGTTTTGGCATTAGTGGATCAAGGTTGAGACGCCCAACTAAAGACTGATTAGTCTACAAAATGCAAGAGGAGAAATGGTTGCATTTACTTCCACAAGGCGAGGAGATGGTACAATGAAACGCACTGTTGCAGGAGAAATCAGTGATTTTCGAAGTCGGCCATATGTAAATGGCTTACAAATGGCTTGGTCTCAGTCACTTCTGTCCGAGTTCCCCCACCACGCAGACAACACCAACTCGGAAGAATGGCACTGAAGATCGAAACCACAGACGTTGTTTCTGCTACATCCCTCATTTCAGAGACGATATTGCAATACCCAAGTGTTAGCATCTTTATTTTCTCTTCCCTCATCGTAGTACCAACTTTCACAGCTGACGGGATACGGAGGAGGTGCGGTCGGGTTGACATCAAAAACTGTCTTGAGAACAGTTCTACATGCGTGTAATGAGTTTAGCGATTTTATCTTCCACCTCTGCATTGTATGCTTCAGGGGTGAGCAGAGTGGATACCTTTTACTGGTTAAGTGTTGTCCAAGTGAATTGAAGTTACAGAGAGTGGAAGGCGGTTTACTTTTAGAGGTCAATGATCTTCACTCAGTCGCTTGATTGGCATGTGCTAACGGCTAATCATTAGAAAAGTGCATTGAAATAAATTCCCATTGCCACCTATTCGTTCCGTCACTCACTGGAGATGTGATTTACGCACTTCAAAGTTTGTTTGGATTAACAATTGAGAACGCACAGACAGAAGCTTAATTGCTTGATTCGGAAACCTGACCTAAGCAATGCATCATATGGACGACTTCGAAACTAGGATTGCCTCATTTTTTAACCAGTTTGTTGCCAAGGCAACGGCGTTAATCTAGCTAAAGAAGAATTCCCGTACTCATTAGATAGAAATTCATTTATAGTTCATGTGTATTTTTTAAAAAAGCAAATAAGTCAGGGATCAACTAAAAGGGATTTTGCACATGAAATTGAGCCCATGAGCTCGTTATTTCTGACAGTTTTGCAGAGCCTTATCAAAAGGCGATATTCATAATACGAGTTAATTGTGGAGAACTTTGCAAATGCACACGCTTGCGAAAATTGTTAGGCAAGGGTTTTGCAAAATTCAAAGATGCCCAAAACACGCACAATGCTGCGTTATTGCCCACTACATCTTCGATGGCGATTGGCTTAAATGAGCCAAGTATGCGCTTGTTGCGCTTCGCTAATTGGTTGCAGTAGAAATTGACGTAGTTGTAAAATTAATAATCCGATGGAGGTTGACCAATCATTGCCTTCTGACTTGGGATCTTGTCCAAAAGTGTAAATCCAGTTGAAAATATTATTGGCTGTTCTGCTTTGCTTTACGTAGAAGTCAGGGCAAGTACAATGCGTAGCCGATTAGCAAAAGTGGTCCATTCCGATAAATAGCCTTTTATTAAGGCACAATTGAAGTAAAACAGAAGATAACCATTTTCAATGCAAGTAGAACCGAAGATCTTTTTACGTAAAATTTTGTTGCTTAAAGCAAATGCTAATCTGTGATGAATGAAGACTTGACAATTGTCCAAAATGCCAAATTGCGTGTTATTCGATCCCAGTAGGCAACAGTTTGCACACCTCTACACCCAAATTTGTGCCTTAGAATGGTGTCATTCTTAGTGATTCTCTACAGTCTGCAAAAATAATCTACATAGGTTCACCAATGCACTTAGAGAAGGCATACCATTGCTAAATTGCTTGTGCTCTTAGAGCAAGCAACTCGAAATCCATTACCATCATTTCCATCAAACTTCGAGTTCTCAGATCTCCATACCTATTCAACCTACGCTATCATCACACGACATGAGGTGATGAGGAACATCGTTTCAAAGGATGTGAAGGATAACGGATAAAAAAACTAATGCAGTGTCTAGATCTCATCTAAACACAAAGGCTAAAAGATGGTTATTTTGCCGGAAGAGGTCTTGCGCTGCCATGCATCAGGTTTTCACAATTTCTTCAAATGTTACTAATCAGATTTACTGCAGAGGCAAACGTTTGGTCCTCTGGAGGGACTTGTAGGAAACGCCTTCGTTCACGATTGGGAAAAATATGAAGTGTAGACCATCGAGGCAATGGCCGAATGATTTGTGAGTCTGACTGCCCATCACTGCAATGCAAAACTGCTTCTCATCACAAGTCAGTCACTCAGTTAGCAAGCAATCGTAAATGCATCGCGCAACTTAATGGTCCATGCAATAAAAGAAAAGGTAATTCTGATAAACTTGAAAGCGCAGTTTTTATAATTATCCCATGTGGGTGACACTTATTTGGCGAGCCTTCACAATTCTCCTAATTGATGTAGGTGTTAGCGGTTGTTTCGCCATCACTGTTATTTGTTGCTGCGAGTTCTTAGCACTCCAACATCCGATTCTTGTGCTGCCAAAAATAGGGAAATACAACATGATAAGTAATGTATCCATCATAAGAATGTTACTTTTCAAGTTGCTTCTCCATCGCACTCTTATCTAATCGCCATGGTGGAAAAGAAATCAAGGCTTGGCAATCTAGGTAATGCGGAGCACTTTAAAGCACACAAGTATCAATAGTCCTTTGCATTGTCTTCCGCCTCCGTTACACGCGCAATGATGCACGAGTGTCAGCTGAAGTGAAGAAGCACAGAGGCAAATGACATTTGCTTCTATGAAACCATCAGACACCACGAACCACCAATCAAGTGAAAAGAAAAACAATAAATCACACGGCGTTCCTTCGCCTTCTAACATTCATCTTGCTTCCCAAGTTATCGTCGTTTCAACCGCTCAATTCTTCAACAATGCTTCAGTACTCCTTTGTCAGCTACTCACCTTTGGTCTGCTTCTCAGCCTCCATCGCCACTGCTTCCCTCTCAATCTCTCTGACGTCCCCAATCCTACGCTTCACCGTTTTAACGTCAAAAGACCAGAAGAGATTAAAAGTTTAGAAATTATGGATAAGTTATGCCACCAGCTTCCCCTCCTCCTCTGCTTTATCTTCCCTTCCTTCTCCCTATCCTAATTTTCGTCACAACTGATATCCTTGTGTTTCACTAATCAGGGTAGAAATATGGGTAGCGTTTGATAGGAATTCATATTCCTTCCACAAAATTGATTTCTGTATGCTCCACTTGAATACATGGCTAGGAAAGTTGGCCAATGGAGAAATTTAAGAACATGCTGGAAGAAAAAAAGAAATTCAGTGCCCCAGCACTGTGCAGAGACGTCCCCACGTTGACCTTTCCCATCCTTTTCTCTACTTACCCTCCGTAAACCTCTCGCTTTCGCCTCGTACCCAATCATTCTTTCATTGCTTCGCCCAGGTCGGTGATGTTTGCTCGCCACCATCGCACTCCCTAATGCAAGGCAACAATGGATCTTGGTATAAAAATTAGAGTGATCGGCAGAAACGTACCTTCGCTCGAGCCATAGTAATCGCAAGGAATGAGTTGCCACTGCACAACAGGCATCCTCTCAAGAAAAGCCGAAAACAAGCAGTCACAACGAGGCAGCACATTTAAGTCAAAACACATTAGCATCGGTGGTTCTCCTCATTCTCTTCCTCCTCCTTTGCATGCATTAAGATGCACACAACTTAATCAAGTCATGAAAGCACAGAAGCGAGTGGCGCCAGCTCCCTCAAAACCACCTCCTAGTAGTTCTGTCCTAAGTCCACACCTTGACGGCACTGAGCGACACCACATGGCACGTGTTGCAATCGATTTACACGTGTCAGGTTTAAATTGGTTCATCACATGACAAACTGTCAGACATGCTGTTCTACGTGTTGCGCGCCTGCATTTATTCATCTTGCTTTACCGCCTTGCCGTTCGTGCCATTCAGTTATTCGTCAGTGCTTCTCTCCTGCCTCGTTTCATTCTTGCCCCAAGCCGTATTTGTATCATTTACTTCCTTTGCAACCCTCTCCATCTCCTCATCACTCCACGCCATTCAATCCTTAATTTTAGAGACGTTGAAAGGGCGAAAACAGATAGCTATCATAGAAATTAGGGGTGGAATTTCGGTGCTAACACCCCTTCCTCTACCTGTGCTACTTTCTACTCCTGGAATTCACTTGCATGCGTCATTTCAATATTTTCACATTTGATATCCAGCATAATCACATGGAAAGGGAGCTATGACTAGGCACTTCACGTGTTATTGGGACGAAATCTTCAAATTTTGCCTAGATACGCGTTCAGATGAGTAAGCAATTGAATCATTTCAGGAATAGATGGTAGAAATATAGAAAGCAGTAAAGAAGGCTACACCAGAGCAATGTGGGGAGTCATCCTACAACGTTTAATTCCAATCCTCTTCTGTCCATCTCCACTCTTACTCCTTCCATTTTAGCGACTTCTCATCTCTTCGCATCAACCTCAACCATTCCGTCTCATTCAGCTAAAAATTTATGTTACCTAACTCCTGCCGTTCCGAATGCAAAACAACAATTATTCCAGGCATAGAGTTAGGAATACGCATCAGAAATGTCCCTTCGTTAGCTCAATAGCAATAGCTAGAAGCGGGTCGTTAAGCCCTCATCTACCGAGCATACCCCGTCCCCACAGGCGTCTTATGTATTAAATTTAAGTCCATCTTAATATTTTAATTTGGCCTGCCTAATCAACTCGATACAACTGCACGTCATGCAAGTTTAGGTCTTCTCCTTCTCGCAGATACTAGGGATCAAAGCACACATGGAAAGGCAAGCACTCTCTCTTGTCTACGCCTCCTTTCTCATGTCTCACTCCAACGCATCTTCGGAGATTGTCCCCTTTGTCTCCTACTGCACTCTATGCACTCACACGCATTGCGCCCTGCAGGAGACAAATTGTTTTCACATGGTGCATTATTTACTGCCAATTACATGTGCCGAGTCCACTTTAATCTGAAATAAGTGAGAGTGTCGAGTTACAGGAAGGAAAAAGCAATTAGATGAAGTAAAGTCAATTGGCGGATGGCTAATAGAGTGCTAGCGAAGTGTAGAGTTGAGATAGAATGGCCAAAGAACTAGCCATCGAACGGACGACCAAAAGAGATTTTATCGCGCCTAGGACGAAAGTGTCGATTCGATCTAGCTGTTTTTGTGAGTTATCAATGCAGGCGACTACTCAAACGACGGAAACAAAGGTAAACAATGCAACATGCACGAACTTAGGCAAACATACAAAGGCGTAGGTATATGGTGAAAATGGAGAGGGTGGTCTAGAGTGAAAAACCATGCAAAGAATTTCTTTACAAAAAGAATACAAGGAGTGGATGGTGAGATGAGCAAGTAGGAAATCGAGCAGCTGACAAATTACAAAGTAAGAAGTAGGAGTAACGCGTCCACCTTTGCTCCTCAAAGGCTAAGTGAAGGAGTAGAAGTAGGAGATGGAATTGAGGCGAAGTAGTGTAGTGAAAACCAAAGCGACAGAAAGATAGAAATGGAGATTTGATGGTAATCATTGCTAAACTTTATTAAAGCACGATTTTGTCTCGTGCAGAGCGTGATTGATTCAGGTCTAGTCTAACTCGTACTATTCTGATCTAGCCATGAATCCGTGCATTGTTTACTCATATCGCAATCAAGATTGGGACTAGTGGAGAGATGAAAGGGAATCTACAAAGAGGGCACCGGCAGGTGGTGAGTTGGGAAAGGTAGGTGAGAGAAGCTCAAAGGAGGCAGAGGAGCGAGATGTTCTAGTAATACTATAGTGGAAAAATAAGGTAAGAAGCTGAATTGTAGGAATTGTTCGCTCCTTTTTTTCGTATGTATTTTATGCGAGGAGCGCAGACGGTATGGCATTAGGTAACACGTAATACCTGTAAGTGCATAGAGCGCAGTATGCGAAAAAGGAGACACTCACTGAAGATGCGTTGGAGTGTCACATGAGAGAGGAGGCGCAGGCAAGAGCTCCTCTCCATTCATTCCCAGACGTCATCAGGTCTACTTCTAGTCAGCGTGCCTTGATCTCTGATGTCTGCGCGATTCATAGTGAACATCTAAACTCTCAATGAAATGAGTTGTGTCGAGTTGATTAGGCGGGTCATTTTAAATAGCAACGTATAAGGCGCCTTACCCGAGCTCGTCATAATCCAGCCTAGGTCGCTAATCTTGCCTATTCTGACTCAGTCCAAATTAGTCAAGCCTAGACGTGCGTACCTCGCTAAAGTTCTTCCGCAGTGGGACACGAATATTAAGCAAGTTGTTGTGCACCAGCAGTTTTCTTAATGCTGCTGATTATTTGGAATTTGAGACGTGAAAAGTAAGTGCAGCACATCAAGCATAGTGCACGGTTGAATTTTGGTCTAAGGGACCGACAAATCACTCCAAAAGATTGCTATTGGGTTAAAAAAGGCTTTTCTAATGCGAAAGGTAATGGCGGTCCATTAGCCATCAGTAGGAGCAAAGTAATAAGGATTTTAAGCAGAAAGAGACAAAGGAATGGTAAAAATTGAGGCATTGAGATAAGAAGTCTTACGTATGGGTCTACGGTGCAGTGTTCTTCATTTCTTCCTTACTTTATCCCATCCTTTTCTACACTGATTCATTCTTCCACTCATCTAGCTATCTGAGTGAGTAAAATTTGAAGGAACTGGCTTAGCGAAAAGCATTTAACTTTTTCGAATGACACACTAGAAGAGGCTAATCATAGTCTTTTTTCTATGTGATTTACACTGGATACCAGATGTGATAATACTGAAACGACGTGCGCAAGCAAAGTGAGGAATGAGAGTAGCATACGGGTGGATCGCAGGTAAGAAGGAAGGGGAAGCAGGAGCATGTATGGAAAGAGCGAATCACCTGCATAATACTATTGAGGAGAAAGGAAGACAAGTGTTTAAGAAGCAAAAAATATCTTCCTGCTCTCTCAGACAATCTATTCTTAAGACTGTACTGCTTGATTTACTCTAATCGGCTTTACTTTCTTTATCCCATTTGCTCAAATCCAACCTACATTATCTTTGCCATGAGTGCACAAATCTCTCCTTATTTTCACATTTTTCTTTGTTTCTGTATTCTCTCAACTCTTCTCGTCAATATAGACAATTTGCATTTTAGATACACCTACATTGAGAGATTTTATAACAAGAAATGTTGCATAGGTTTCCAAAAGAAGTAAGCTGTCAAATCTTGATTGTCAGAAAATCTCGATCAAAAGAGGTAAAAGAGAACGCGTCTCTGGAGCTGCGTGTCCTAGCTTGTCCCGATCGACACCTTCGTTGTCCGATTTTAAAACGAGAACTGCCGTAACTTTCTTTGCCAAAACGGAATCCCAGCATGTCAGACGCCCCAAAATTAATTGATTTGAAAACAAGAACTACAGCAAACAACCAGAGAAGGAACTAGAATGCTAAGTTGCAGTTCTGACCGGTTCTGGATCAAAAGAGAGAAAAGAGTTTTGCTATATACACTTGTTGGAAGCATTTACAGAATAAAATGGGCTCATAACTTTCAATTTGGGACATTTCTGGTCGCAGAGGTACCCGATTGACCAAATGTACATTATCAATTATCTGTGTCAAACTAGGCGCTCTCATCATCGGCCAAACGCTACTTTTTACACATAGATAAAAGAACTGCCGCAAGTAACTACTAAATGATTTAAGCTGCTAAATTACAATTCTGATCGATTCTGGATCTAAGCAAACAGAATATAACGGAGCTCTATATGCTTGCGTTAGTTTGGCTTCCTTCGCCAAAATAGTCCACTTAACTGTCATCCAGGTCCAAATTTTTGCTGCCCAACTTGAGGAACATCGCAGCTACCAGCGACGAAAGAAACAGCTGAGTACAAGATTAAATAACTGTAGGTGGAAAACCAAGGAAGTGGATCTCAGCTATGTACTTAAGCTAGCCTAGTTTACGTATTAAAATCATTCGCATTAAATTGTGTTCATTTCTAAGCATTAAATGTCTTACACTCGAACTGCACTTCGCTGAATCGCAAGCAACCCAACATTTGGGGCCCAATCCTAATTAATGTTAGATTGGGATGAACCAATCATGCGGAAGTGTAATACCCATTCGCCCTGGCTGTTTGTTAATGCACACTCTTGGTAGAGCCGCATGACACCTACGTTTTAGCTTTAAGGCCAATGTGAGGAATACCTAGAGCAGAGAGTACTCGGGCTGATTTGGCACTTTTTCATTCATGTTATGCCTTATGCTTACATTGATCTAGGCTACCAGTTCAAGTCCAATGCCACTCTGACCTCTCCAATGGCGGTGGAACGCGGTGAGCAGCTCATTCGTCAATAAATCCTTTCCTCGCCTTGTTTGAGGGCTTCTAGCCACAACCCTAAAGCTATTAAATAACTTGACTTGACTAAGATTTTAACGTAGTTGAGAGATATGCGTGCCACAGATATTTGTATAAAGCGATTTTACTGCGTATTAACGACTAATGTCTTGGATAAAAAGCAAAGCAACTGTCTAGTAAATAGCTGTTGTTAGCTTATGCACGACAAGCATGGTGAGGAATCATAAAATGAAATTTATTCTTACCTGAGTTACATGTGAAATGACGCCAAAGGCAGAATTCTAACCCTGAAGTGGTAGGTAGAGGACTCATGATTAGCAAATTATGCTCCAGTCAGACGCGACATGTTCCAGTGAAATTCATGCCTCTCCTGCCAAAACCATGACATTTTAGTGCATCAAAGGACCCAATTTACCAAAGAGGTGGAAAGCAGTCACCGCTGATGATCTCACAATGATGAGCGATTTGATTAGCTTAAAGACTTGTGATGCCCAACAAAATACACAATCTGCAGTTAAATTATGTTCTAGAAATTATGAACCTCAAGTGCATTTATTTCCGGTCTTAAACGGTAGATGATGTATTACATTTGACATGCAGAACCAAATGATTAAGTTTCATAGACACTAGTGGAATAAAATCCATCACTAATCATACTCGTGTGTCTAAATTTAATAAAATTTACTCATTGCACTCACAGCATCAATAAAACTGTGGCGATCCCTTACGTCGAATTGCTTTGACATACGGAAGTGGGTGCAGGCGAAGTTTTGGGCGGCCCGTTGGTCCAAAATGCCCGTAATTATATAAAAACAGTTCTAATTGAAGTCACCACGTTGGTCGTTTGATAACATGTCATCTCAATCTGTCTTAGTAATTACAATTTATTATTCAAATCAACTTAGACTTGCCAATACCTAGCCTAAACTATCACGCATATTTTGTGTACTCACTCACCAACCAACACAAAAGTGGTGCGCTGAACAGTCACTTTTATTTAATCACTCAGTCGTAGCAAAATGTAACTGCCGCACTCTCATCACAATCTGGACATTCTTCTGGCATATCACAGTGGACCACCTCACCTCACACACCTCAGCCACGTCGATCAAAAAGCAAATTTATCATCACCTGCACAAAATCACTCAACACCCATGTTCCCTTGTTTGCGAAGAAACACATACAAATGGGTAACATTTTTAAAATTGCTAGTTATAAAAATGAACAGGAACACACAACACTGTGGAGACACCATCACAGCTTAGATAGGGTGATGTAGGTATCAGGAACAGTGAGGAATCAAGATCCAGAGAGTTTGTGCTGTTCAACATCAAAGGGCTACCAGAAGACAGAGGTGATCATTCCAGTGTCCCATTTCCCTCTTGACGCGTGGTTTTCGTAGACTTCACGATGATAGCGGTGTTTCCACACCGACAAATTGCACTTATGATCCGTTTTGGGCAACGAACCTCTCGTCACCATTCAATCCACATACCATCGACATTTGAACCTGCGAATTGGAAACAGCAAGCATGGATTTGGGAAAGCCTCTATAACTAAGGAGGAAATAAGGTCTAAACAGGGGCGCTGGTTTCACGCCCCCATGAGCATTCATAATGCAGAGGTGTCACGCGAAGCAGGTAGAGATAGGTCACGCTATACAAGGAACAGACATCATTTATCAAGAATGGCACAGTCCAGTGCCAGTGCCTGTGTACAACGGAGCCCAGTGATAGGC
Source organism: Taenia hydatigena (assembly GCA_036345935.2). NCBI lineage: Eukaryota > Metazoa > Platyhelminthes > Cestoda > Cyclophyllidea > Taeniidae > Taenia > Taenia hydatigena. The sequence goes on along the minus strand of JADWOT020001761.1, from coordinate 70,304 downwards.
AAAGTTTCTTGTGAAAGGAGGCATCTACAATCTTGGATACCCGTACCAGCGGGAGGCGTCAACCTAGCCAGCAATTAGGCACTTGAAAGGTGTGGATGTCTATCGGTCAGTGGATAACCCAAAAATGTTGGTTTTCAGCTCACCCGCACAGTGGTAATTCCTGAGACCCTTTATTTGCAGAGTAAACTTTACAATTCCAGTGTCTGCTTGACACAACTACTCAATGCATTCAGGTGCGCCTCCCATTAAAGCACCCTCTTTTATCTTGTATCCACCCAAAAGGACATCACAATCAGAATATGTAAAAAGCAGAAGTGATACGATAGCCATGAAACTGTCCCTTCTGCACACCACGCTACACACGTGCTGTGGTCTAGTCCTCGTCGTCGTCGTCGTCAGCTGGATTGCAATTAGGATGAAACATTTCCAAATAGTTTGCGTCAATGAAATGTGGGCCATAAGCACTCGTCTTACCACACGAGGACACATGCTGGATTCGTAGGTTGTAAAAATACTACACATGCTAAATCTGTCTATGACCTAAGACGAAGTTGAAAATGGGAGTGAAAATCTCAGGGATCACTATGAGAAAAAAACAGTACACATCGAAGAGTCGCCCAGGGAATAGGACAAGGAATATCTATTACAAGTAAGACAAATGAGATCTACTCGAAAAGTCCCCCCTTTAAGAATAGCAAGCAATTATGGACTCGAGGCGAAGGCAGGACAGAAAAAAACGAATTCACAACGGAAAGTAAGTCTGAGTAGCCGAAAAAAATACTTGATTTCGGAGGTTAAAAGCAAAAAAAGAAATAAAAAAGAAAATTTGAACCTACTAAGGGGTTAATTGCAAGCTCGGAGACGGGAAAAAGGAAACTACGCTAAAAGTGCCTGCCTAAACCAAACGGCAGAAATTAAATGCCTGGTTTTTCCTGTATATTCTCAAAGGGGTAAAGTTTCAGACGAACGAAAAAAAAATTTGCAGTGATCAAATGAAACAACGCAAGAAGGCGGTCTGGCAGAATCATTGCAAGACTTGCGATTTCATAAATGAAATCAGCCTACTTAGCTTTGCACACAATAGTTGAATTTGAGACACAAACACCCTAACGTTCTACCACGAGTCTGTAAACAGATTGTTGTCTACTCTTAGCAAGTGAACAAAAGGCAAAAGAGTCTTCGCCTCGCTAAACAATCGCCTTTTAACTACTTTTCAATAGCATTAGGTTTTACGAGGAAATTGCGGGAATGAATGGAATTAGCAAAAAGATGGTGCCAACCGAATAACAGGAATAACGAATTCATGGATTTCAATCGTCGTCCCAAAAATTACCTGAAGAAGACACTACTTAACAAAAATCGTGCAAAGCGCTAAGCGTGGGTAAATAGGAAATGTATAAAAAATACAGAAAACAGCACATTTGAATTGTTAATCAGTCTAACGGTAATAAGAGAGATTCCCATGCTAAAAGAAAGGAGTAACTTCATGCCTACCAACGAAAATCAAGAATGATGGCACAGTGGAAAGAAGCAATGACGCAAGGTCAATTATAAAAACGCTACGCGTCAAGCACTTGACGATGTCTCATGCCTATTGTGATGGGCACAATTCGACGCAATGATCCCTGAATGAGTCCTGCAATCCTGTGGATAGACACTGACCGGTTAATAATAATGCGACCCTTAAGAGAGATGTAGATTGGCAATACTGATACCCGGTTATGGATCCCGTGTCCATGCGGATTAGTCTGCATCGGCGTTGAGGCACGCAACTCCATTGCATGTGTTTGATAATTTTGAATACAACCAGCCAACACCGTCTTGCGCAATCCCCTACTTGAAGACCAAGTCTTGTGCAGCAGATAATATACTTACTCGTTGGAGTAGCCATTCCCCCCCGCTTTGCAGGAAAATGGATTCAGGGGCACACGAAAAGCCATTGGCACAGCTCTGCACTGACACAGCTTACTTCGCTTCGACGCCCATGGGTGCCTAGTGCGGCCTAGCTAACATTTCAGCATTAATGCATCTCATCTTCGGCAGCATCTACATTCTTGCAGCCACAGTACTTGGCACCTGCCCACCTCCCTTTTATTCGGCTAATTGAGTAATTTACCAACGTAAAATTGATGTTTTCACCTCCCCCAGTAGCTTTACATTCGCTTGACCAAGGTGCATTCTAACATCTTGGCTTTTCATTTCCACTACTTTAATTCTTTCTATGAACACTATGGACAGGTCCGTCTCCGTCAGTCTCATATGCCTACCGCATGCAGCCCAACTTGACCGCCACATGTTTCGCAGGTCGAGAAAGGGCCGAGCGAACAGATGGATAGTCGAAAAAATTAACAGATAGGTGGGTATGTGGGTGGATCGGCAGATGAAGAGATTGCGGTAAACGGGATGGCGTAAAATGTCATTGGACAGCCGACACTAGCTTTACCGCCTCACCTAGACCCTACCTTTACGTCTCTACCAAATGACCGAACAAGTGAATAAAAAGGAACAGCGACGCAAATAAATAATAAAAGAATTCGCAAAGTAATCGTCTCAAAAGAACACACATGACAGGTGTGATGGAAGAAAAGGATACCATGATCAGAAGGAAAGGTGGGGACAAGACGCAACTTGCGACGACTGTCCCATCCAGGTTCTCATCACTGCCATACATATACCACAGGAAAGGCGGCGTACCGCAAAAAAAAGCGCTCGTGCGACAGGCACAAAGCCAACGAATGTCGCAAAACTAGGGTGCAAACTAGACCACACCGGACCTTTGTCCATGTCTGCGTCGCATTATCGTCAAGTTCTGGAATACAGGGTTGAAGGCCCGTGTGCACCACTTGCCCCTATAACTTGGGCATGTCAATGCCGGTGACACCCTTCTTCCCCCTTCCCTTCCCCCCCAAAAAAACTACCCAGTACACCCACAGCTCCAGTGCATCGGACAGGCATGACAGCACTCAGTCGATCAACTGTATGTACAATAGACCTGCCATATGTGCGCGTGTTCTTAAAACAATGGAACAAGCACCGTAAGTAAACAAGACAGCTGACACGGCACGGCAAAGCATCCCATTCCTTTCCACTGTGAGCAACTTCCATCCTAAGCATTCTTAGCGGTAACAATGCAATCAGGATGAAGCAATGCACCCGAAAAAGTGCGTCGTGAGGGCGTCGGAGAGGGGTTAATTTTAGCACCTCCGACAGTCAAATGTTCTAATGCACATGAGGCGGCACGACCACTCATATCAGGCAGGACTGTATAAACGTTCTAACGCCACACCTCACACCCCTGAAGTAAAGCTGGTGAAGCTAACTTGGCGGATATGTCCATGGACAACGAATTAAGTAGATCGCTTCACCTTCGCCTGTCAATCTACCCAAACATCTGCCAACCAAATAATCCCATTAACAGATAAGTGAAAAGAGCGTGAGTAACCAAAAAGACGAAGCCTAAAGCTTGCCGATCCACAGTTGCCTGTGTCTTGGGGGACGCCCACCAACTATTGGTCGTGAAAGATACCGATCTGGCTAACTTAAGGTAGACGCCAAACCTCCAATTTTGCTTGTTTCCGCGACCCATCAGCCAACTACCAGCCTCAAGGGAAAAGCAGCTAAAGCCAAAGCCGCTTACTACCACGACTAAGACAAGGGTGGCGAAGACCACACCGGACATAGTACACTGCTACAGCAGGAGTGAACAAACCGAGGCAATTATTGGGTTGTCTTCCAAGTCATTAACCTGACAATACGCTTCTAATAACTATTCCATCCATAAGTATTTCGGATGCAGGCACCTTGGGATGCTTCTTTTGGCAATGACAAATGTTCACAGTTCCGTGGCTTACACGAGGAACACTAAACAGTCAAACTCGTGTCCTATTTCCTGCCCTTCCAATTTACAAACAGCATCAGTAGAAGGACCAACGAAATTGCCTGAAATTCAGTAAAGTTTGAGCGCGCGTAAAATGGGCATTAAATTACGAGATGGTCCTCCTCAACTCCATAAAACAATAAGAAGTAAAGCAGAACATTTTACTGTTCCGACTGTGGCAGAAAACACTAATTTGTTATGGAGCGAATTGCCGTATTCTACCTACCAGCATCCGGTACACTCAATATGCTGGCTACGAATTTAACGTAATGAACACCAACAATTTGTTCCAATTAAAGTTCCTAAAAAGCATATGCATATTTATTCAAACCCGCTAAACGCGCGACCTTTCACAATTAGGTTAGGGTGCAACAAGATTAATGGGCGAACGTACGCCATCTACTATTCCAAGCGAAAAGCTATAACAAGATGCGCGAAATAAATAAATGCAGCTAACGATATGACCAGATGTCAATGAGCACAAAAGTTAGAGCTGCCAACAATTAAAGCATACCACTGCTGGGTTAAGGCACTCAAACAAATGATGACAACAAACAAGTGGAACAAGTAGAAAATGGGAAGGAAGAGACACAGTTACCCCTAAACCAGCGTTGGATTCCCATGAAATACACAGTGACTGTGGCCGATGTAAGGGACTACACCTCGCACCAAGGCGTCACATCTCATCAAAGTGCATAAAAAGCAAATGGTATGCATAGACAGAGACGTCACAAATATAAATAAACGTGCATTTATACGTACCTATCAATCCGCGAGTCACTTTCTCCATGCATCAATAGCCATCACAATCGTTTACATGGCCCTCTCGCCTACCAGTCCGCAGCGCAGCAGTCACGACGCGGCACCATTTGCACCCTACTTCACAGTCCTCCAACAGTTTCAGCAAAATTCCATCAGCGAATGCTGATTGTAAAAACGCCTTTCGACGGTGACACAGCCTCAAAGAAATACCTGTTCTTTGTAGAATTGAGGGAACATAGCTGATGTGCTGCTTCTTTTGTTCAGTCGTCCCAACTTTGCGCGGTGAAATCCGATGTTTGCATCCACCTATCACCCGCGTCACCAAATACTTCATTCAAGGAACATCCTCGAATCTGCAGGAACAGACTGAGACTTAAGGAAACAATGCCAATCAAGGCGGCGGATTGATACGCTGTGTGACGATAGAGTGGGCCGCACGCCAACGCCGCGGTCGCACCAGAATCTCTACGACGTTGGTCTAGGTTTGTTCAGATCGCGTCTACTGACGTTATAGTGGAGAAAAAAATACTCAACTACCCTTTCGTAGGGCACTGCAGCCATACCGGCGTCCAATCAACACGACAAATTCGACCGGTACGATCATCGCATCAATTTGGAAAATGTAGCTGTCACATTGCATTTGTGAATCGGCTTCGGAAAAGGATATACGACGAATCCATTGAGACGCAGCACAAATCACACCAACTTCTAGACAGGAATAGAGAGCAAGGCAGAACTCCAACCTCAAATTCGGCAGTTTTTCAGCAATCCCTTGCAGCATATTAGATGTGCCACCACAGACAAGCACATTCTTGCCACCTTTAAGGCTCGGACCATCATTGACCTCACGTGAAGCCTAAAATGATACAGTTTCCTTCCTTCTTGAAGTAATAAAGCTTATCCAGCCAAAATAATGCCGCAAATAAAACACGCAACGCGCCCACTACATCGTAAGACAATATACCAAACACGACCGATAACATTGCAATAGCCAAACTTGAAGGACCACTGTCGAGCAAAAATCTTCCAATCTCAAGAATTTTTGAAAATACGCAAAACACACCATCAAGCTTGGCCTTAGAACAACTGCTAAAATTTGTCTCTGCGAGTGTATGAAAACAAAATGCAGTTCATATTCGAAAATTGATTAGTTGAAAATTGATATACAGCTACAAAAATTGCATCCTATCATAGAAAGCTGCATTTATTCTAGAAAAGGATATCAGAACATTATGCACCACATGTGAGAATTAAATCGCTATCCTCAAGCAGACTGGTTATTTTGTTATAAACTTATTAACACAGATGACAGAGTATCAATACAATCCTTATGGGTAGTGAAACGGTGGCCTCTGTCGGCATAATTATTACACAATGGATAGAGATGTAGCGCGCTTCCCGTTTGTCCCCTCGTCTTCTGCCTCAAAATCCTTTGGACAGATGGGTCAGAGCTAACGGACTTTATTGTGAACTTGGGCTGCTCGGGTCACTATCTCCCCTTTCTCCTCTGGGGAATTTCGACAAAACTTTCATCACTAGGTGTGCGATTGTCCCATTTCAACAATAAAGCATTGCACAAGTCTTTCGTCTTACCGGCTCCGCCTTTGGTACTGTCCTTATCGAATGTCTTTCTTCCAGTCATTAAAGTTCAAAATTCATTATCGCATCTGATCAGTGGTGCACCACCTTTGCAGAGTCACAGATGCAACATTAAGCGACTGATGACTATAAACCTAGCGGTGCGATGTGGACAAAACAATTGATAGGTGTTAGAACGTTTCCATATGACGTGAACTATGAGTGCTACAATGGGCAGAAGCAAGTACGACATCACATCGTGGAGCATCTTCGCTTCCTTCTCCTTCTCCTCCCTCTGAAAATTAACGACCACACCCTAGCAATAAGTCACCCTGCTCAACGCTCACATATATGGATGTCGTGAAAAACCAATGCATCGTATGAAGGCGCATATTAATATCACCTCAAATCAGCTTTGCCTCAAGCCATACCGTTGTTGTTGTTGTTACTGCTAAAGGCCTCAAAATCTTACTACTACCTCAGGTTGAAAAAATAAAAGAAACAGAACAAGCAAACGTGGCGTAATTTTAAGCCCATGATAGGACCTCACTCAATCTGTACAACATACACTTTCCCATGGGGGGGACTTACCAAGGTACCGTTCTCCTCTCCCTTCGCTCTCGCCCGCTCGCCCGCCTGCCTGGCGTTCACGCAGCCACACACGCCGCACCTATTCTTCCATGATGTAGAGGCCCTCCTCCATGCACACTACCGCACTGCCTGCCTGCTTATGTCCTGCGTGAAGGAATAGTCCACACTGAGGAGGAGGAAGAGCCAGAGAACTCTAAAGTGCATTCACTGCTTCTCAAATAATTGCTTTAACACCACAGTTGTCGACATCGACAACGACGAGTTCAAAGGCTCTTGGTGTAGTCCCAGTGGCTTCCCATGGATCGGCTTCTACGCCCACATTCCCCCATGCCGTCAACAATGCGTGTTATGTTAATAGGCAGCTCGATGAGTCTGAAACGTATGCTAAAATGAACTTCCATTACTACGACTTCGCCATTGCATCCCTAGAGCGATCAATTTAAGCCGGTTCCAGAGTCCTTTAATTACACCCTCTCGTAAACTCGGTTGGTAAGGAAGCATGAAAACGGAATGACAATTTGCCACAAAATTTTGGGCCTCTACAAGATCCAAAAGAAATATTGTAGGAGGAGGGACATGGTTTGATCCAAACAACTCGGTGTCATTTGATAAATAATGCAATGATCATGGCTCCACGATAGAACTTCTTATTTGGCAGAACTTCGTTGTCTCTCTACACGTGCGTCTCTTGTTTTGTCGGTGGAGCAGAGGCTGGATTTGGTGTTCATGCTGTCTTCAGTCCCGCAACGCCGTGCGCAATGGAAATGAAGTGACTTTCCATTGCAATTTCCTATTCCTTGTAATAGCCTAGCACCGGTATTTTCTTCCTCATCACCTCTTTTGCTCATGCTACTTCTGCTCTCGTTGTGGAATTTCACATATAGCAGATAGAAGGGGGATGTGGGACCTCAGCCTAGTAGGAAGGCTGGCCTAGAGCGGGCGACGCTAGACTCGATGCTGTTAACCGTACCCCAATCCATCATTCGCAGCAACGGCATCGACATCGTCGTCCACATCCACGTCATTGGCATCAGTGAAAGCGACTGACATGGGTTCGAACTCGGGGATTTTAAGCACTCTTCTACTTGGGTGGATCGAAAGGCACTGATGCAAAAGGGAACCTGCCTTCCGTGTGTGCGTGCCCAAAAAGTCATGTTGTGGTCAGCTAATGAGCCTTGCACAGATGCATCGTTAGTGAGTTGAAGGTAAATGGGGCCAAATAATAACCCTATCTTTGGTCCTATCAAGACTCTTTCAGAGCCGTTGGTCGTCAGCATGCGCAGAACGTTCAGTGGGACTTCCACAGCCCAAATGACAACCTCATTTTACCATCTTGATTAAAAGGCTGCTTGATTACCTTCTGGTGCTACTTCATCAATGGATGTCAAGCCAGAGATGGTAAATGTTTTAACAACTGAAATGAGTCCATCATAATTGCAGAATGTGATTGCAGCGCCAAGCCACCAACTTACCTTTATTCCATTCAAAGACGACGGGAAACGGCCGCACGTCAAAAGTGGTCTTAATTTGCCCATCTCCTTTTGACTTAGGTACAGCAGTAATGATCAAGCGATATGCTCTTATTACATTGTCTATTAGCGAGAAAATTTTTCTTTCTGGCTTAAATAACTAAAAGGGAAGGAGTTAGAGTCATGAGAAATCTACAGTGATCTTAAGAAGGAAGAGAAAAAGGAGTGGATTGCATTAGCAGGAGCATATAACGAAGGCGATGACAATCTGGACTTTAATTTCAACTAGATCGCACATTTTCGAATGGATCATCGTCTAATGTGAACAATACCATCATCCAATAGCATTGGGTTTCAACTGCCATCAAAATTGTTCTTCAAATACTGTGTGATTCAATCCTTCTCGACACTGTTTCCCACTCAACACTTTATTCGTCGAATCGGACTTAAAGCTCTCGTACTTTCGTTGATAACTTGCAAAGTTTTCTGTGTTTAGTCACCCTTTTTAATTCGCAGATCTTCGGGTAAGGACAAGAGTTAAAGCAAGATATGATAGTGGGCAAAGGTGCCCACAATATCCAAAAACAATTTCTGCTAAGCTTTTTATGGCTAGCTGCATGCCAAATTTATAAGTTTAGCTCAAATTTTTAGTTTCACAATTTTGTGTGAGTTTTGCTTTAAACCTCAACTTTTAACGGCATTCAGATTCGGACCCCTGTTTCTGCTACCTCATTGGCTCCTGAGAAGTCGACATCTGCTCTGGGTCTGCAGATCACCACTCCAAAGTCGTAGACGGAGAAGCACTATAAATAGGCGTAAGTGAACAATCCTAGTCACCGTAACATCTCGAACTTTTTGGAGCATCAGTAGATCAGCCAACATGCCACGAAGCATGTAGGTACATGTGGTGCTCTACCTTGCTTCGTCGTACATGCTGGAAATCTGGATGCCTATAGACGCGAACAAATTGGGCGCTGCAGGCGAACTGCAAATGGGGAGAATGTACTTGTATTCTGTGCAGCATCATTGCGTGGAGAGGATTGCAGAGCAGTGCGGAGGTGTGCATGGGTGTTGAATGCAAGTTCCGATGTTGGACAAAGAAAACTAGAAGCCTTGTTGTCTGAAGACAAGAAAGCAGGAAAATGTGAGTGCAACTACAGCAAGGACACACGCATCAGTGACAATTAAATAGCGAGGAGACGTTTGCGATCGGCTTATGTCGTGTTGGCAGACCCGCCAGTCGCCTTAGCTGTATATTGACATTTCATTCTCAGCAAAAGTCAACAGTGGCAGAACCCCAACTCCATTCGCACTTCAACCTTTTATGTACTCCAGTAGTCACATTTTCCACCGTATTAGGCCTGCTAGCCACGAGCCTTACTACTCCACGCCTCCTGGATATTCTCCTGCGCAAAGACAGAGTTTGCGACACCATGGCATGGTTAAAGAAAACGTGTGCAGTTGCAGACCCCACCTCGACAACCACAGCCCACAGATGACTGGTATGACAAAAATGTTGGGTAGTTAAGACATCCGAAACCACGGACTTAGTGACTACCACATACAAAGGGCAAAAGCGGTCCATAACTTCATTGCAGAATCGTGTTGTTTGTCGAGGACAGTGTGCTTCATAGCCTGATCACGCCAATGGTCTGCGTGAGAACCTAAATCCCGTTCTCCAGATGTCAATAAAGGAGCACACCAGAGTCGGATTTCGTCACATTGCTGCTATGAGTTTCGCTGCTGGTTGTTGGCATTGCCTACGGATGTCACTTAGTAAGAGGGTTTGGTTTCTGAAACAGCCAACACTTCCAGTCATCTATGTCACATTTTAGAGTGGCTGGTGGCCTTACTTTGAACCCTACCATTGAATGAGCTAGAGGTCGGAGTGAAGGCAAACGAATGAATGGTATGATGATCTAGACCTCGGTTCCAACGAATCGAAGGGCGACGCTCAATGTAGCAGCTGCAAGGCGGACCTTTAAATGCGCTTACAACAAGTATCTGTCTGAAGGGAATTCTTCACCACATTGTCCCTTTCATACAATGATGACGCCAATTGAGGCTAATAACTTAGACCTGCCAAATCTATGCTCTTAAATCCAAAAATACATTTATTTTTATCAATTTTATTGTTGTAACCTTTTGGTGAATCAGCTTAGACGGTAGAAAACGGAACGTAGACTTCACGACAGTTGAAATAAAGTGCGTTGGAAGGATGGATAAACAAATGAATGGGTGGGAGATGGACTAAAATTGGATTCGCGATAAAAAAGGTTACACTGATTTGCGAAGGTGTTATTAAAAGCTTGGATAACTGCATGGAAAAGTATTCGGCTTTAAGCAAGGATGGAGGTGAATTGCTTGTAACCAGCTCCATATGTTACTTGGAAAAACATGGTGGTGAGGGCTTGCTTGAGACGACCCGTACTTATCCTAGCACATGTTAAAATGCGTTTGATAAGAAGTTGTCAAGATATCCACAAAGAACTGCTTTTTTGATACTTTGCATGCACTTGCCTAAAGGAGTCGAATTTGATTAATAGAGGGTAATATAGCGTAGGTTAGAATGAGATTGCGCAAGACACCATGCAGTGACAGAGGTCAGTTCGGCTTAGCTAACAAATCTAGAGCTAAATAGAAAAAACTGTGTATGGAGAGAGTACACTTCTACCACCCACGTAGGACGCCTTTGGCTACAACTCGAATAACCTTTTGTCACTGGACAGCCTCAGGTCCAAATGTGAATATTCGGATGACATTCGGCATAACACGCTGCTATGCTTTCATCCACTTCAATATTGCTGCTACCGCTATAGACTACGCCTGTAGCCATCTTGACACCACGCACAGGGAGGGCACGACGTAGCAAAGCCGCCATACTTATGGCGATAATGCCTTAAGCTCTGGAGAGTGGTCACGTACTTCCACGACCAGATTAAAAGCGTCCCCTAGCCCCAAGGTACATTTAAATAACATAAAAACATTTCAGACACTTTGCAGCAAAAGTCCTCATCACCGCCATTATCATGAATATCAAGAATGACAGTGGCATCGATGCCACACGTGCCTCTGCTGAATTCTGATGTCACTCGCTCATTCAATCAAGCATTGAAGAAGAGGAGGAAGAAGCACATAGTGTGCACTGCTGGATGGCCAGTACCAGATCACATGCGCACCTACAGCAGACACCAAGCACTAGTGATTTATGTATTCCAACTATTACGCCCCTTTTGATAAAACATGCGCAGCACAAATTGCCACAATGCAGTTAAATCTGGTGACCATGTAGAAGACAAAGGCTCTATTGAAACCTTAACCGTGAGGTTTTTGAGCCTAGAACTTTTCCAATGTAGACTCCACGATTGTAAAACATGGTAGAAGTGAAATGAGAAGAAGTGACGCAAACTATAAAATAGCCGAATCCCCTGATGAATGCGAAATGAAAAGCCACCAAGTAGAAAGGGACAGATTTAAGGTAAAACCAATGACAGGCTACTAAGACAGGGTCAGCTAGAACATGACGAAGAAGCAATTGAATGCACAGACCAAGAAACCTTAAATTTGAATGACCTGGACGTTTGTTGGACTACTGAATCTGCGAGGCTGATTTCCGGAAGACACTAGTGAATGTACACTCAGTCGAAGCATGAGTTCTGAAAAGCTGACGACCTTTTTCGTTGTTCTTACAGGAAATGAAACCACATTAGGCCTCTGTTGCTAAAACATGTTGAGATGAACTGGCGCATACCCTGTCAGCAACCCTAAGCCCCACTCTATGCATAACATGCATCCCAACCTCGCGTTACCTAATTCCACCATCTAGTTGATCGCAAAGCGTTTTGGATTGTGCATGTTCGTAACCACAATGATTAGTTGCAAAAGAATGTCATATTCCTGCTGTCTTCTCGCATTGATTCAACCTCCGTTCTGAATGAACACATAACAAACATAATTGCACACAAAACGCTGTTTCTTCTTAGCGTCAACTCACGGCTTGATTGTAGTAAAACTGTAATTTATAGAGAGGACTTGGAGAGGGACATTGTTTTTAGGAAGCGAACTCTTGCGGATCACCTTTTTTGTCCCGCAAATTAAAAGGCTTTGTGAAACAGCATTGCAGGAAATGGTGTGATTAATTGAGGTGAGATGCAAATCGTGGGTTTAAACAGGTTTTTAGAAATTGAGGTCTTTCTACGGGCGAATACGATCAAAGAAAATGCCAAAAGTCGGGGAGCTGAACTTAATTATTGGGATCTTATTTTGGGAGAAATCAGTTGCATTGGGAGTTTCGAACATGTGGACTACCCGCACTGACTTTAATTGCTTGCTTTTTAAAATAGCACAAAAGGAAGAATGTGGAAGATTGTTTGCTGCCGTCTACTTTCAACCAAGCATGCACTTAACATCAAGACTACAAAGTTTATCACTCTTTCACACTGGAATTAAACTCAGCAAACGGACTACTCAATCACGAAAAATAGTTTAAAAGCTTAAGTTGTTGGCCTTGAGCTAAGGGTAGGGGTTGGATAAATCGCAGACTTATCAGGCATTTCTCGCAAAACTGTGATTTTTAGAAAGAAAAGGAAGTAGAGGTTGTGATACAATCTGGAGAAGCTCGATGGGTAAAATACCAGGCGAGCTCACTGGAACGAAACACTTCAAATCTGACCTCGCCGTAAGTGTGGTTATGTTCCCATCGTCATGAAAACATCCAGAAATCACGCATGAAAGTGAATATTCAGCCGTAGAAAGTAGCCATCGCCACCACGGTTGGGGCATAGGAGTGGGAGAGCAAAGGAAAGAATGGACGAATGTGACCTAAGGGGAAGAATTGCGAATTGAGCAGTCAACATTGCAAAATGCGAGAACATAATTTAAGGCAAGTGTGTGAAGTTTATTGCATCAGATTAAAACTGCACTTATGACCACAAACAGCAAGGTAGGAAGCCACGCTGACGTGCACTTCTGCATGAGTGACAGAGGAGTTTAGAAGGAAGGTTCAATCGGTATTGTCCTGCAGGAGGTGTGAGGTCAGTGCAGTATGCTGCTACCCTTCAATTCAATCCTGCATGGATAAAGCGAAGTCTTTTGTTCCCATTTCGCACTATGAGCTTTGTCAGCAGAAATTGACGCCAAATTAAATTGTGATCATAAACGAGTCGCGGACACTAAATTATCAGTAGTACAAAATACGGTGCCAAAAATCCTCATACCTTCACTTACATCAGCAGGTGCTTTAGTGATGATTTCATTGGCACATAAGAACTGTCGTGGGTATAAAGGACAGGGAATTGTTAACAAGGATGGCTGCCAGACGAGTGGGTTCGACGCATTTAGTGCGCAAATTGGCGTTGACTCCAAAATTGCGAGTTTTCATATGCACTCGTATTAACATGCAGGTAGCTTTGCCAAAATCATGTGATCTAAAATTGTGGCTTCGCTGATGACTGCGATTTATCTGGGATTGTTAAGTTCGTTTGCGGTTTGAGGAGGTGCAAATATGACTGTGTCGATGGCTAATTTGAAGCGGTTATGGCATGAGCAGCATCCTCCCGAAACGCAGGCTGAAATTCGGTCTTCAAATCACTACCTTTATCTGATAATTTGTGGCTTCCAGTGTGCGTGTATCGCAAAGCACTTCTGCTTCCAGGATGGATTTCATCCTTTCAGAAGTCTACATTATCGCACCGATGCTTCACATTTGTACTTAGTCAATGAGAACGGTTTCTAAATGCAGCGACAATAATATGCGGAATATGCTGAGGAGCAGTGTGGAATTTAACGCAATATGTGCGGAATGTTCAATATATTTTGGTTTTGGATGCTTTGAACTTTAGCCATAAAGATTAATTCAAGCAAACCTTTAAAGACATGAATTTCATTTTATCCATAGGCTTGATGTACTATTTGTGCTGACCTTAGCAACTAAGGTTTGGTGGTTCGGCATTGATATTTACAAATTTTTCATGTGCCTGCACGTTTCTAGTAAGTCATCGCGTAGAACACACAGCTCAACTCACGCCATCACCTCACAGTACTTAATTTCTTCGAAGCATTACACAATTGCTGGCGCTTGTGTCGCTTATATACCGGGTGGAAACGCCGATTCGTCTTCTCATTGATGTTGCCTTTGGACACAGCCTACAGATGTGAAAACATCCCATCTTTAGATGACAGCTATTGCACTTCCTCGTAGAGAAGCAAAAAGCTCGCTACTTCAATACACCTAATCTTGCCTCAAGTCATTTGTTAATTGTTGGCAAATGTAAGATGACTAGTCTTGACACTTGTAAATAAGAGAGAGGGAAAATGTGCCGCACTGCATTAAGCCAAAGTAATGAACGCACTCCATTGACTAGCGAAAACTGGATGATTCCATCACCCGTCACAGTCTCACCTTGTATGTTTCTGTCGAATGTTAGCCGAAGGGATGGGAATCTCAGTACCGATAGTTTGAAAGAAATCGCAGTATACCAGGTTGAAATCAATTAACACGGTTAATGGTCAAGCTTCTTTTGGAAGTGCTCAAACTTTTTAAAGGGTCCTTGCTAAAAAATACTTCCTTTTATGCATCTGTCCACACTGCTATGTGCTTCCTCTTTACTAGTGGAATTCTCAAGCGATGGTTTCCAACACACCCGGGTGTTTTGAAAGCGAAATGACTTCGGATAATGAGAACTACCACTTCGCAACCCTGCTGATATTGAGACTAGATCAGTTTCCGAAGTCTACGAATTAAATGGTTTTGGAGATAAAGGAGCTATGTTCTGCCTACTCTACTGACTTCGGCTTTTGGTGATTGTGCTTTGATATTCAGGCATTTTCCACTTTTGACACATTTCTTCAAAGCTGCCGTGTGGGACACTAATGCGTCCTCACCTCAACGACCTATTTTTTATAAGATCGAGACTGTTTTACGCGTATTGGCATGCATGAATTAGGCCAAGTTGTTACGCTGCCTTGCTTGTTGACCGTGCCAGCAGCCACAGCCAAGTATACTTGCAGATATAAATGAGCGCAACCTTGAGATTGTAACACTTAATCAAGCGTAGATCACATCCTGAAATCTACCATCATTTTTGCGGACTTTTAAATTTAAAAAAATGAGCAAAGAAAATGTTTACGACTGTATAATAAATCCCTCTAGTTAAATAACCTGTTTAAAGGTAAGGTAAGCACGCACGGATACGGTCAAACCGAAGCTGTCAATTCATTGACATGTCGTGCGTGGTTTATGTGATCTCATCAACTGACGTTCTCTTACATTCCACTTTTCTCAACACATTTCCTCGCATGAGTAGATATTTCAGCGGCGAGTGCTTAAAGGAGTGGAAATAGATTTGCTTAAAGCCAAGTCGTGCAATGGTAATGAAACGCTGAAAGACAATGCCCACTTACATGTAAGATTATTTAATTAAAAATGCCTCCATCAAACATCATTCAAATTTAGTGCGTGTTTTCTCCTGATCAACGCATTGTTTATGGCACAGCCTTTCAATTTGTGGGCATTTCGGTATCACAATAAAATTTTGCATTGTTTGGATAAGTCGACGTTTCTCTACCACAGCACATTGCAGAAACTAAGCTAAATCTACCCATACTGCTTGGATATAATGCATAAACAAGGTTTTATGGCTTTTGTGCCCACAAACCTGCTTCCTTGCAAATAATAGTGACTTTTTAGCTGCGGTAATTGTGCTGCTAAGGCAGATCCAAACAGCCTTACGAGGTCAGTGTAGAACGTTCATAAATTCACAGGGGCAGCACCCAGGGAATAGACACAGATCATGGTGGAAGTCATTATAGTACTACTGTGTGCAGCTCATTGCTCAGGTATGCTCGCTCCTCGTTTTTTGCATTTCCGGCTCAGTTTTCTGTTTGCTTCTCCTTCATTATTGTATGTCAATACCAAGGTGGAAGGAGTCTCCTAACGACTCTCTCTATAAAGGTGAAACATGCTCTAAGATGTGATGTTTTCGCGTTGCTGGGAAGCCTTTCGGAGTCTCATACCCATAGGACTACTGTGCATTATTGGGTATGCAATTGTGAATTGCGCATGCAAAAAAGCATTTTGAGTGCATAGAGCCCCAGATGAACACTGAGTTTAAGCTAATCTTAATCGTGCTGCATGGCCACAGCGTTTCAGTTTTACTTTCATTGCAATTAGGCTCCAATAATGTACACCTCAACAGCTGCCGCCAAAATCTATTTTTAAATGTTACAGGTGCGTGGCCTTTGGCAAATGGCGGAGTAGTCCCTGCCAATGGGACGAAGGCACGCTCACGCTCTCTCACTACACTATTCATTCGAATTCTTTAATTCCTCAATGCACCCATTAGAAATCAGTCACTTAGCATTTTACTAGCTTGTTGGTTGCAAAACAGAGCGCATTACATTTCTAAAAAAATAGATTGTTGAATCCTAAAATGCTTGTTGTGTGCATCTTAACGAATCGCTAATTTATGCAGTCTTGGATGTAAACTAGTCTAAATGCGGATCGACAATTAATCCTACGGGATTCAATTTGTAACCCAAATAAATGGATCTTTCATATCCTTTATCCCCTTGGCATTGCTTTTATTTTAGAGAAAGCGAGCCACACCATAGATGACGTAACTAAACAAGGAACGACTGAAATCATGGTATTAAGCAGCGGTCTGAAGCTGATATCAACCACCTACTTTGTGCTTGATTGCAAGTTCTGAAGGCAATGTTTCAATTCTGTTGCATACTGTCGACCTCTATTCTGGCTGGAGGTACGCAAGATGCCTTTTAATATTTGACTCAGATCAGCTTACATAAGGAAACTACACCAATGTATGCTCTTTGTTATTCTAACGCGCAGCTTTGTGGTGAGATGTCTGCAGCTCCATTTGTCTGCGACCACTCACATTGGATCACTCTCATTTCACACATTGTAAGCAGTTGTAAGTGGCCACGCTATTTCCCTCTGGCATTCGCCAGAGAACGTATTCTGTTTCACACAATGCGTAAACTTTTAAAAATTCCTAATTTTGACTCAACGATCTCCCTTGTTTGTTGCTACCTGGCTGTCAATTCAGCTTGGCTTTGGTAAGCACAATCATTCCCAAGATAAGTCCAAATGACAGCCACGAATGGTGGAATGATGTATGCAATGGCAGGCAAGGTTTGATAAAAAGTGCCAAGCATTAAGTCAAAAGGAGAAACTCTACGCATTCAGTACAACTGTTTTTCAAAATGAAAAATTGCATTGTGGTTTTTAAGTGAGCACTTATAAATGGTGGGAATGCATTCCTGCAACACGGAAGCCTGCAATGGAAAGAGGTTTGATCGTCAGGCAAAGATTGTCTCAGTCATAAATGTTCACTAGCGCAAAAGTTTAGGCAAGTATCATCCCTATGGAAACGAACAGGATCCCAGAGTCTGCGAAAGTCATATCAGAGCCCCCACTTCCTATCTTCCGTGCCTCTACTTTCTTTTCCTTGCCTTCTTCATCTCCTGCACTTTCTTCCTCCTCTGGTTAAAAAAAACACTTTACTTAGACCACCATGTGGCACAAAGAGTGGTTAGGTTAAATTCAGTAGAAACCAGCATTAACAAATGCCACGAGGCATGCAGCTTCGAATATGCAACCGAAACCTTATGCAGAGGGTATGACAAAAACACTACAAGCACCGGTTTACCGATAGATATCGTTTGAATTGTTTTGACGTAGTACACAACCCTGTCATGATTTGTCATGACCCGATATTTCGAGAGTAATTGCTCCAAGTGAGAAACCTCCATTTTTATGATGAGGGGCGTCGGAGGGATAAACTGGTTTTGCAAACAGTTTGAATCGGTCTGCATGGAGTTCAGCCAGACCTTTGGTGTCCCAAATAAACTGATATGTCTGAGGGCCTACGTGGCTCCAATCAAAGTGCTTTGAAAGCAGGGCCAATTCTGTCTCGTTGGCATCAATCATCGTCTTTGCTGAAAAGCAGATAAATAAGCATTGATTATTTAATTTGCTCCTATTCTTTCCAAATCAGTCAAAAAGATGCAGAGATCTATCTACCCTTAAAAGTGTCCATTCAGTATTCAAAAACCTGTTGACACAATTAAGGCTTCCTCACAACGTCTAGCCATGTTCATTTTATATTTTACAAGTGAATGATGTGCTGCCTAATGAGAGGAGGCTAAATTGTGACCTGTGCATGACAAGCCCATTTTGCCCAAAAAAGTGACCAATTATTCAGTATTCCATCTAACTGAAATGTAGATTCTAACAATATTCCTCTGTGTTTGAGGAAAATATTAACAGGTTACCAATGCCTTTCAATGATGTTTGTCTCATAGTTACCATTGTCATGTTCAAAATGTTTACCCGATGGCATCTATACACAAATGGATAATTGTTCATTTTTTTGAAGCAAGAAACATCCAATGTCACCTGCGTTGTGGTATGACATGACATTTCGCATCCTATTTAACGATAATCGAAACCGTGCGTGACCCTCTGTGGACAAACATGGGTGCAGAGGAAACGGTGGAACTTTGTACACTACCAAGATTACAGCTGATGTCGGTAAAGAAATTATGACCTATTCATATGAGACAAAACCTCAATTACTTGCTAGAAATCTATTTCGAAATGTACCAAGTAATTGCAATCCAAAGTGTGGTAACCTGATTCCATTTCTAGAGAGCAAATGAAGCTAAGACGTGTTATTTTTAACAGGGTTAAATTTAAATGCCGTAAATCTCAGAGGAATGACAAGCAACAGCCACACAAATATCCCACTTGTTTCTTGAGATATTGTCTCCTTTAAATTTCACATTTATGGCAAGAGTCTATGGAGATGGAATGCGTTATTAGGAATGGAAATATTCCACAGTTATTTTCTCTTTTGAAATAGGAATTCCAGTGCAGCATTTTGCACTCTGGCCATCTTTCACGCATGGTTTGAGCAGCAGGTCAACCATTGTGGTACAGGTGGGGTCAAGCATGCATCGGCACACTGCATAATGTTCCCATTCTCATAAGCCTTCTTGTTGTAATTGATCAAAATAAATGATCTTATCAACGCGGTCACATGCTGCCTACCACGGTGCAGATAGTACAGATCGCTAAACATGACCCGCTGCCTAGCCTGTGAGACCAGTGCGCGCCTAACCACAAGCACTCGCTTACCCGTGGGTAGTGTTTCTATTATACCATTGTAAAGCCAGACGCTGACTTGATCTTTGAAGGCTTCGAGACAAACATTGTGCCGTCTGTTGGGTTGCAGTCCACCGAGAGTGACTGCTCCAAGCCAGAAATCAGCAGTTTGCAGAAACGGGTGGCCTGATAAATCGGCTGCCATTATACTTAGAACAATGTGGTTGGCGTCGAGTTTAGCCAGGCTGTGGATGTCCCAACTTAACCGGTAAGTCCGAGGATCTACACGACTCCATTGGAAGTAATGGGAAATCGGTGTCCCTTCTGTTTTGTTCGCCTTCGCAATCATCAGCTCTAAATGAAAAGCAACAATAGGTGTTGCTGTCCAATACAGAAATCTCGGTGCTAACATCCTGACAGTGGTGAAAGTGAATAAAAGGTCCTCACAGCGATTATGCCCTCAAGATCTTAGAATTTTCCTGCTTATGGCTAGGCATGAGTGCAAGTGGGTACTATCATCCAAAAAATAGCTTAACATTTCTAATCGCACGCATGCTCGTGAAGTTCATAAAGACAGACTTTGTTTAAATTTGGCTAGTTTTGCGCAGGTAAAAGTCGAATGCAATTTGAATATCGATTGCCATTCGCAGTAGAAAATCATGCCAATTGTTCATGTGGTGAAGCATTGAAATGAGAAAAGGTGAAGATATGGCACCCATACTGTAACTACCATACTAAACTAAATCGCATCTGGAAAACCATCCGTGTTGATGCATGGATAGCATTTGAGGTCAAGACATAGAGTGATATTGATGCTGTGACTGTATTGTCACTTCTCTGCATCAATGCCCTAGAGGTCACATGCAGACAAATTGGGCAGAAGTCTGATTTCCGGTAAGATTCACAGCACACTGTGCACTGTGCGAGGTAAAAATACGCCTTTCTTGCACCACTAACTTCGGAAATGCTAATAATGATAGCGGTGGGTCTGTTCACCATTGAAGTCAGCAACGACAATGAGGAGACGAGAAATCACAACGTGAGTGGGCAGATCCCTAATGCTACAGTGGAGTTATGCGGATGGACTTCCAGTACCTGCATCTCATCCTCAATTAACCTCCATTCTTCTACCCATTTGTAAAGTTGATACTTAATTTTCCTGTAACACTTAGTGCACACATTGAAGTGAGCCAACAGTTTGACAATGTACCACCTACTGCAAATTATAAAAATCCTGTGCAACCATGTCGATCAGGTGAAGTGAGGAGCGGGTGCATCTAAAGAGATTCTTGAAACTCAACATCAAGTGCGAATTAAAAAGAATCGGGTAGATTTAAGCTCAACAAATTATCCCAGGGGTTTCGATTTAACGGTGCTGTCGTAGTAAATGACCAGGAGCACTACACTATTGCTTGCGAGTTTTAACTATATACCAAGTAGTTCGCATTTGCTGTGCATCTGACCAGTATTGTGAGTGTTATTTGCACGCCGCTCTCTACGTAAAAATCGGTGGACAGTAGCGCAGATTGCTTTAATTTTTCCAAATTTGAAGATTTAAAGTGCAACATTACTATAAAATGAAGCTCTTGCATTACAGCAAAAAAGCACTGGTATAACAAATACTTTTTCGTGTATGCTGATCAGAGACACTTGTCAGATACAATCTTATCACGATCTTCTGTGAGTCCTTTCGCCAAAGAGAAAGTAGCCCATGCAATGAGACAGACATGAAGCGCTATCTTCACCCCACAAATACTTGACATTTACAACTTATCACGCATTTATGAAACCTGCCTGCCCTTATCTCAGCCTATGAGGTATGTTGGCCTTGACCTGCAAGACGACTTCTCCATTCATACAATAGAAGCTACCATGTTTTGACGCGCGGGAGCGAGTCCATCTTCAGTGCTCACATTCGTTACCACTGAGGTGCTAAGAGCCGAAGTGTAGGCAACATGCGAAGTGGATTCTCGTGAGACTATAGGCTGACTTTCGTGTCACTTTAAATTCAACTATTGGGTGTAGGGCGTGATTCGAAAGCTGCATCAACTGTAGAGCGCCCATTCCCTACTCAAGCGCTGAGGGACTAGTGTAACTGCAATCGTGAATCCCCTACTAGATCTGACCACGCTTTCTTGTGGTTAACAGATGTGCCTTGTTTTATTTTGAAGGTGGACACTTTGCCACACATGTGTGGGCTGCCAGGCTTATTACTAGTCACATGCGTGCTGTACCATCTGTAGTGCCTACTTCTACAATTTGGTCCAGCATAATTGTCTTTGAAATTGAATAGATATGTGGGACATTCAAAAGTCAGCTAATGTCGCATACAAAAGAAATGTCCAAAAACAGAAAAAAACCTATGTTCGCGGTTAGGTAAAAACGTAAGGAGAACACCCTAGATAGTTGTAGGGGTAATCCCCTAACAGTGATCAGTTTTTCTATCGTACAATACTTTTCTCTGACCTTCTGTAGATCAGAAAGCCTTAGTGTCAAAGACGTCTAGAATGAGGGCAGGTAGTGGGTTGAAAATTGATATAAGCGTGTTAGCCTGTGCATCTTTACTGGTATTCTGGCTAGCCCGTAACATAGTTTTCAGCAACGTCACGCATACATAGACCTGATATCCTTGTCTACGTGTACTGTCAGAGCTGAGTGGTGTGTAGAGATACGAGGGAAAATGAGCTACTGCCGTGGCCATAAGACCAGCCCAACCGACGAAGATACAATGGCTTTTCAAGCCATCCTTAAATAGAACTGTGAGTTAAACAGACAGTAAATGCATTGCAGTCTGTCTAATGATACAATATGATTGCTCTCATACTTTCAACTTATTTTACATTAGACATGATGGCATAATTTGGAAGAGCACTGATGCCTCAGAACTGCAATGCTTCCGTTGTGATCGTTTTTTAGAACTTTTCTTTTTGTACAATTAGATAAATTCGTCTTTCAAAGCTGAATTGCTTTGTATTGTTTAAAAGGCTGTTGTATCTTTCAGCTTACTAGCAAAATTCGACCGCGATTCGGTCTATTTTTAGCATAAAATTATCTAAACTAGTGGGTTTAATCCATAGTGGCGTGTTTAATTTGCCACGTTTAGATGTATTGGCTGTGCATTTCTTGTTAATTGTAATGGTGCTAGGATGGAAATGAGCATAACCTACTTAATGTTTGGCTCTACTTGTTGCTGCTGATGGCTCTGAACTTGATGTGACAAAGATGCGCCTGTTTATGATGCTGCATCATCTGACAAGCTTCTTTAGGCAACTAAGGAACACTGCTAGAAGTTGGGACTGTTGGCTATACCACCAAGCTGCGCACATTTTTGCTATGAAAAAGGGTTTCATGGGGCAGTACATTTGAGAGAACCTTAAGCGCAGTGTTCCTCGGGGACGTAGCACCATGTTTATTACTACGTAGATAATGCCCAGCTTCTGCGTCAATTTGGCGGTTTAACCGGCAACACTTAGTCGTGTGGTTAATAGTTATTGACAAATGTCCTTGTTATACCCACTTGCATTTTGCATAAAATTTACCCCTCTGCACTGGCATCCGAGGCTTTAGTCTTCATGGTATTCATAGCTATTTGAATTCTTTTGAAGTCAGAGACCACGGTGTTTACTTGCACGTCTTCACTCTGTTATTATTCCATAAATAGTTCGCTTAAGTGAAATCTGTGCATGAAATGCTTCAATTCAGATGAGACCCCTTACCTTCTTACTCACTGTACCGAGGTGGACATGGGATGCTCAGAGATAGTTTTAAATCCCAATTTAACTTGCGTCAGTCCCCAGGCAATACGAAGGATAAAACTCTTTGACTCTACCTGTACGCATGTGCATTCCACCTCAACGAACCTCATCCAAGGATAGTACAATGGGTAAAAATAAAGGTGGCTTCAACACACATTTACCCTACTATTATGATCTCTTTCGTTTGGTAGGCTCTCAGTATGCCACAATACCTTTTATTGCTAAAATTATTTATGTGACATTGCTAATTTTACTGTCAATTTATTGGCGTTGGTTCTAAATATTGCCTTCATTTAGCACTAGGTTATCATTTTATCACAATCCGTTCATGTAGCGCCTTTGAGACTTACCCAAATGCAAAAAGTACAGAGGTTGGATATGTGCATCTGCCAAGCGGAGAGGGTCAAGGCCACTGGCGTGACCATGAGGCCAGCTTATTCAGCGAAGGCACACGACCAACCGTGCCACTTTACCCAAAACCGGGAGTTATGAAAAAAACATACTGCAGTTTAACTTTTGGTAAATCAAGATTGCTTTATAAGTTATAATGACTTATTTTAAGCCCTTAATTACAATATTAAAAATATGGATGCGTTCATCGGGAGGACAACTTCTTATTGCCTGATTTTCGCGCAAAAAACATCAAAGCAACTACTACAAATCGATTCGTGATTAGCCAAAATGTCTTGCTGACTAGCCGGTGGCAAGTCCAATGACTTGCACAAATTGCTAGTTTATTACATACAGATGTGTGCAAAGCACCTATTGCGAAAAAATGGCCGCAATCGTATTTTCTTGCCAAAGCCGCCTATTCAAATTTGCTTTCAGGCAAGTGCGATTCCCCATGTTTAACAAAACTAGGAAACGCTTCTTTAGCCTCATCGCTTTGTTGAGTTCACTAGTAAATAAACTGCTAGAAATTATGCCTTCCTCTGTTTAGCAGTAAGGGATTGCGTTGATGTCGGTATGGATAGTAAAGACTGCCAGCGCAGGAACAGGAGGCGATCTATGAGGTGGAGGCAAAGCATGTAAATTCCCTTCCAGATCCAGCGTCTTCATATCTGGCAGATTAGCCCAAGCACTTCAATTAGGTCCATATGCCTCTTACGCTCTTTCTTTTATTGTTTCCACGTTGAGCACAAGACACTAGACTGCCTACCGAACACTCTGCTCTACTCCCACTTGCGAAATCGTAGAGCCAGACTTGGCGTCACGCACGCTCTGCAGGAACTCGGCTTAGTGAAATCGGACGAAATAAATAAAACAAGACACAGATCCGTACTTTTCGCTCTCTACAGGCTAAGCTGACCGACATTTGCGCTTGACCGATGGTTACAACAACAAAATTAATAAAAACAAGTGCGATTTCGAATTTATTGACATAGGCTGAGCTGGTTTAAGTTACCGGCATAAAATTGACACCATTATTGTGCGGCAGGGGCATTGTGATGACGATTTCCGTCATGCAGGCACTTGTTGTGAACGCGTTTAACAACTCTTTTGCAGTTGCTGCATTAAGTATCGGAGATGTGTTTACCGACGCTGTCCCAACAATTCCTGAATGCGACAAAGGTGGCTTACTGACGGATATGCTGGCTGATCTAAGATACCAAACTCCTTACTAAGAGACAGGAACCATTGGCGTGACCAGGTCATAAAGGTCTATAACGGCGCACCATTTTTCTATAGAATCATACTTGTTCAATGTGCTTAGTGACCACCTTTGCCCTCTGCGGATGTTACTTAGTCAGCGATTTCGGTTTTATAAAGCATCCAACGTATCTGTCTTGTCAGTCACCTCTGTGCTGCGGTCGTCAAGGTTAAGTCTGCTACCACACACGTTCTCTGTCACCATGCCAAGCCATCGGAATCGCCGTCTTTGCGCAGGAGGGGATTCTGGAGGTGTGAAGTGCTGGAACTTATGGTTCGCATACTTGCTACGGTGGAAACAGCGGCTACTAAGGAAATATCAGAATAGAAAGTGAATGCATCAGTGGATTGTCCCAGGAATAGAGTTGCATTGCTGTTGGAAGCTGCTGGAATTGAAAGATCATTATGCAGCCTAGACGACTTGCGTTTCCGTCAACGTGACATGAGCTGGTCGCACATGTGTCTTTTCCATTTTCTTTTTACTAATATGCATTTACACCCACATTTTCCTTCTCTCTCGTCTTCCAATGCCTACGCTTTCAGTATTCTGTGTCCAACATTGGACCCTTGAAATCAACAGCCATTTACAGTTCTGCACCTCCTCTGATTACCTCGCCATGCAAACGAAAGTGCAGAGATCATGAGTAAAATTTGCTATTTGCAGCTTAAATACAGCCCTACGTCTGTTTGCATTTAAAGGCGTTTGAATTTCTAACAAGCTTGACCACACAAAGTAGAACACTACATGCACCTACAAGCTTCGTGGCATGTTGGTAGGCCGGCTGATTCTCCAACTGGTTCAGGATGCTACGGTGACTAGGTTTGTTTACTTATGCCTATTTTTAGTGCTTTTTCTTCTACAACGCTCGAGTGGCGATATGCAGATCCAGAGCAGATGTGGACTTCTCAAGAGCCAATGAAAAGGACTAAAGCAGGAGTGCAGATCTAAACACCGTTGGAATATGAGAAGTAAAGCAACACTCACGCAAAAATGTAAATTCAGAAACGTGCAAATATTTGGTGAATTTGACGTATGGCTAAATGTAAAAATCGTGGCAAAATCCAAGACGCGAGGGAGAATGCATTCCTTAATATGTGGGACGGCTACTTTGGAAACCAGGACTGCTGGAACAAGTAAATGAGTGAATGACTCAGCATGCAGAAGAATTGGTTCACAACCTAACATTGGATGAGCCACAATTAGTGTAAAGGCAAACGAAAGAATAAAATAACGGTCGGGACCTCAATTTTAATAAACTCAATGGCGATACTCAATGTAGCAGTTGCAGAAGGACTGTTGAACGAGCTCACAACTAGTATCCTTCTGACGGTAAGTCTCCATCATAATGCCCCGTCATACAGCAATGACGCCAATTACGACTAATAACTTGGATTAGCTCAGTCTATGCTCATAAACTTGCGAATGCAGTTACTCTTTATTAATTTCATTGTTTTAGCTACTAGTCAATCAGCTTAACCTGTAGAAAACGGAAATCAGACGTTACGAAGGATGAATTGAAGTACGTGCGAAGGATATATAAATGAAGGAATGGATAATAGGGAGACGAAAATTGGTATCACAAATGAGTGGCGCACTAGTTGGTAAGGGGATTGTTAAAAGGCTGAGTGGATGGAAAGCTGGGCCGATAACTGCATGGAAAAGTTTTTGGTCCCAAACTAGGATGGGGATGATTTGTTTGCAACCACCTCCATCTGTTACTGAGACGACCCGCACTTATCCTAGTGCACTTCAAAACGCGTTTGATATGTAGCCGCCCGAATATCTACAATAAACTGCTTTCCTTGATACATTTTACGCCTTTACCTAGAGGGGTCAACATTGATTGCTGTAGAGTACGATGGCTTAGATTAGGTTAAGGTTACGTCGCACAGTGTACAGTGGCACAGGCCATTTCGACTTAGCCAAAAAGCCTAGCGCTGCATCAAGGAGGGAAGGACCTGCTTCTGCCACCTACATAGGACGTCTTTGACACAACTCGATCAGCCTTTTTGTCACCAGACAGCTCCAAATCCAACTGTGACAAAACGGATGAGATTCATCGTGCTGTACTGCTACACATTCATCCTCTGCCACCTATCTGCTGGCACTGTGCACCAGTCTTTCCCTCTGTCACCTCTGATTTGAGAATACTGGGTGTTTCAAAACATGTTTACAATAAGCACAGGGAGGACATGGGGTGTGAAGACGTAATGTTTACGACGGTAGTGTCTCAAACTCAGGAGAGCAACCTACGAGGTACATTTGAAGAACGTCAGTATTGCAGAGACTTTACCGAAACAATTCTCACCACCGTCATCGTCAGTGTCGAAATTAACCATGGCATCGATGCCATACGAGAACCCACTGAATTCTAATGCCACTCGCTCATTCAATCAAGCATTGGTACTGCCCACTTGTCGCCAAACACGTAGGCAGGCAAAGGAGCAAAACTCTAGCTCACCAAAGTGTTTTCTGATGGGTGTTATTTGAAGGAAAGATGAGGAAGCAACACATAGTGTGAACCGCTGGATGGCCAACACCAGGTCACATGCGCATCTACATCAGACAACAAGCGCTAGTGATCTATTTGCGTCAACTACCACGCCCGCTTTGATGAATTGTATGTTTACTCACCTGTTTCGTGCATGCATTTACAGCACCAATGACACAGGTCTGCGCGGAACAAATTGCTACAATGCAGTTAAATCTGGTGGCTCATGTAGAAGACAGAGGCTGTATCCAAACATTTGATATGAAATTTTCGCACCTAGAAGTTGTTCATTGTAGGCGCTACGATTGCAAGAAGGCGTTATGAAAGGAAGAGACACAAGCTATAAAAGAGCTGTATTCTTTTACGAAAACGCCTACGAAGAAAGAGATGCAAAATGGTAAGAATGAGTAGCGCCGAAAATGGGAGGAGGATTTAGGTAAAAGCTGTTTTTTAAGAAAAGAAAACGAAGAGAAATTTGTGGATATTGGATCAGCGAGAAGCAAATGCTGATCGCGTTGATGATGCTGCAAGGAAATCTCGTAAGGGAGGCCTTGAAGATGCAGATAGTGCCCGATTTAGGT
This sequence comes from Taenia hydatigena, assembly GCA_036345935.2. NCBI lineage: Eukaryota > Metazoa > Platyhelminthes > Cestoda > Cyclophyllidea > Taeniidae > Taenia > Taenia hydatigena. The sequence continues at coordinate 42,424 of JADWOT020001761.1, read as the reverse complement.
AGCCATCGTAAGAGGGAATCTATGGCGTCATTGCCGACATTTATCAAAGAGAATGATGGGATCCGATGTCAGGTCACAGAAGGAGGCGACCGAATATCTTCGATTTTACGTTATAGACGGCATTAATCGTATTTCGCATGCTCTATCACTTCGTGGTAACTTCTTTAACGGGCAGCGCTGTAAGAAAACGGAGAAATAAAAAGAAAGAGGAGGGAGGGTCCTAGGTCAGCTAAATTAACAAATGCCGATACTATAAAACGGGTGCCACTTAACTAGTAGGCAACGACCCTTTGCAGACCTAATTGAAACAAAGCCATTCTGTTTATCTAGCCTTAAATCGTTAAAATGATCACATGCATTGTCGGGGCCAGACTTCTTCACCATCGTTTGAACCACACCAATGGCACACTAAGACGGAGGTTACGCGAGGTCTTCAACCTAAACCTTAGAGTGTAGGACGGAGTAACCTCACCCATGAGCGTGTGTTTTGTTTACTTCCAAATGAGCCACTAAGCCTCGTCACTGTTATAGCAAATTTGCTAGATTCATTGTGCCCAAAATTAAGATAAGTAGCAACATGCCTCTGTTTCTATTGCTGGATTGACTTCACAAGCAGTTTTTTAATGTGCTGGTATCATAAGCAAAAGTTGAGTGTTTATCTACGCTGTCACGATTTCAAGATTTTTTCAGGTTTGCAAATAGTGATATGATATCAAACAATGACTGATAAAGAAAAATGCACTTCCAGTTTTCGAAGAAATAGGCTTCAAGTGGAATTTCGCTACAGACCTCGTCGGCAAGGATCAACTTTATTTCAGTGGCCTTTTTTATTTGCGTTTAAGCGTTCAAACTGGGTGGACGGATAGAATCGTCTTTGAATGCGTAAGGAAACGTTACCAAAAAGGCGGGAACAGAATTGATGGGAGAACTAATATCAGTCTATTAGAACTATAAAATAAAGAAGAGATGAATATTCGGTCTCGTGGAACGTTTCCATTTGACGCTGTTGTGGGGATCCCAATTGACAACGCGTTGTCTAGCAATGATGTAGGCACTTGTGCAGGTTTGGTTAGGTAGAATATGATACAAAAGCAATTGAATGCTGAACCTAGGGGTACCTAATTTTGATCAAACTGGACGTTCGTTATAATATCTAATCTGCAAAGCCGATTTCCGGAGGGCACTAGTGAATGCTCATTCACTCAAAGTATGAGTTCTGAGCGGCTGATCACCTTTTCCGCTGCATTAATTCGAGGTGAACTGACTCCCATGCCCTGTCACCAGCTCAAAGCCCTATTGTATGCATGGCAAGCATCTCGCCCAGGTGTTATCTAAATCCATCCTCTGGTTAATCGCAAAACGTCTCGGATCAGGCATATTCGCAACCACGTTCTTGCTGTTTTATCTTTTTGCGTTAAAACACAGATCGGCCATCACAAAATCCTAATTTATTAACAAAACTTAGGGAAGGATGTATTCTATAGAAAGCGGACTCGTGAGGACCAACCTTTATTTTCCTACAAATTAGAAGGCCCTATGGAAAATATTGCGGTCATTTGAATTAAGATGCAATTCGTGGGTTCGAGAAGTTTTTAGGATTAGGATCCTTCTACAGGCGCATCGAATTAAGGCAAATGCTATTAGATGCAGAGGTGAACTTACTTAATTGGTTCATATTCGTGGAGAATCCAGCCGATCTGGAGGTTTAGAGCATGTGGACGACCGGTTTTGACTTCATTTGGGCTGCTCTTTAAAGCAGCACTAAGAGAAAGATGCAAAAGATTGTTTGCGTTAGTTTACTTCCAAACCTGTATACATTTGAATTCTAGGCTACAAAGTTTAATGCTTTACACTGCAAGCAAACTCAGCAAATGGACTAAGCAATTGCAAAAAAATAGTCCAAAAATCCAGGCTGTTGTTCTTAGGGTAAGGCTAGGGGTAGGATAAGTCACAGACTAATCGACCATTCCCCTCAATACTGCAATTAGCAAAAAGGCAATGAAGTAGAGGTTGAGCTGCAATCTCGCACTTAAACTGTGATTCCGTCGTAAATGCGGCCATATTCTCATCATCGTGCAGAGCATCCGGAAATCACACATGCAGGGAAATATTGGCGTGGAAACTGGCTACCACTATCATAATCGGAGCGCTTGAGTAGGATAGCAAAGGGAAGAACGGACGATTGGAACAGAAAGAAAGAAGACTTATGAACTAAGCAGTCAAAGCTACAAAATGGAAGACCACGGTTTAAGGCAAATCTGTGAGGTTTATTGCATTATATCAAAACTGCACTGAATTTGAACCCCGAGCAATGAAACGAAGCATTTCCAACAATTCACATGCCATCAGTGATCGACAAGCTACTATCGCGATCCTGTCAAAGCCATAGTCAATATCGGGTCTCTACATTTTTCATTTTATAGCATATCGCAACCACTCGTCGTTATCAAAGCAAAGTAAGTGGATGACCACCCGAGATATTAATTGCAAAACAGGTAGAATGGTTCCTTTATCATGCTCCATGCAAAGGCTCATGAAGCGAGGATATTAACTGTTGGCTGTATGAGCATTCTAAACCTGCATTGATCACAAGCGACCCGGAGGTATGGTGGCGATTTTCAAATTCACTTAACACTCTTCCATCCCAATTTTTAATTGTGATCGCATTTCTGCCCCCCTTCTTGTAATCCAACTTTCCTTCTTCGTGCCTCTATGTAGCCAATTCATCCTCCCTTTCTAGTAGCTTCTCGTTAAGCAGCAGTGCTTAGGGACGCATCCTTGCCTTTTTTGCACTTTCGCTATTATAGCTGGAAAGCACTCCTTCGTGTGCAAGTTTGCGGTCCACCACATGCTGGTTTACCGCCTATAAAACAATGAGAAATGCGCTTATCAACGGGATTTTGCCCGCACAACATGGAAATAAGTCAGTACGACTGACTCGTTGGTGGAACAGGATGTAGATCACTTGTCTCGAGACTTTGCAAAGTCTCACTCCTCTCGTCTATTTGCATTTGAATGAGAATATACTAGTCACGCGTCGAATCCTCGTTCTTCGAAATTTATAAAATAGGATACGAAGGCTCTTTGTCGGTTTTTTATTATTATAGAACCACTGATTGTGAAAAGATGGTTCGATAAATGAATGAAGAGTCGAATGGGGAACTCACTTTCTGAGCAATATTTGTAATTCAAAATTTCTTTAATTCTCGAATTCAAAAGTTTTCTCCCATTCGGTCATTCTCTAATCACGGGACAAGTTTTGGCATAGTACTACTCTCGTAGGAGAGAAGAAGCCATCGGTAATGTAGAGATTATTTTAGCACAAGGGAGAAAATGGAGTGGCAACTAGTTAAGGGCCTACTAGTTCCTTTGACAACAAGGCAATCATCTTTCAAATGCCTCACCTCTACTTAATTGTCTCGAGACATTTGTTTTTTTGAAGGTAGACACATTCTCGATTTATTCGTATAGACTTTGTTAGAACGCCTAGAAATTGGAACCGTCACTTCTTGTTCCAAATTTGTGGGCACTTGGTTGCACAGCTACTCAAGTAATTTAGCAAAGAGGTTATAACAAAGAAACCGCTAAAGTGCATTTAAAAAGTAGTCTTCATAACATCCCCTGTCCTTCCTACTTCCTCTGGTCCCTAAATACAATAAGCTGACAGTCCATGTCAACATGCATGAAACAACTCCGGCTTTCCTGCATTTGCTATTTCGACCCACATTTTTCACCAGATTTGGACTTATTTATAAACTGGTTAGTGTTCGTTCTGGTGCACATCCATTTGCACAGCAAAACTTGCTTCAAACAGAAGCATTTAGCCAACTCAAAAAAATTTCTTGCTTTAACAACGGACGATTAGCACATTATTAAGGAACTGGTTTGATTCCGTTGTGTATGGCAGTAAGGATAGCTTTATGTATGGAGACCCTCATCCTCCTTGTCTAGTTGTCAACAACTTATGGAAGGAGGAGGGAGAAGTGAAGGAAGGTAGCGCTTGACATCGATCGTCGTGTGCTCTGAAGTACTATAAGCCTCGTATTCAAGTCATTCGGTGTGCGCCATATTCTATCCTAATCAGGTGAGTTTGGAATCTACGTAATTTATTTTTGGTCACACAGTTAAACCTCTCACCCTTTGAAGTCACGCGACACGTGGAGGAGTGCGCGTTGCGATCTATGTCTACCGAGCTATGCAAACTTATCTACCTTTTGTGGGTGATTCCCTCATGTATGCAATCAACAAACCCGACACCGGATCAGTCGGTCACGTAGGTTTACAAATACAGTGCTATTTTTGTGTACTCGTTTTTATTATGTCAGAAGCGTTGTATTTGCTGCTGTAATTCGTGTGACTCTGACCTATGTCACATGAACTCGTAGGTGTCCGATTTTGCATGTTACAGATTGGCAAACCTGTGGACAGAGCTGCTTTCGAACGTCAGATTCTGCAGAAGCCTTAGAATGGATAGTTTAGTAACTGGTTATGAAAATCATCAGCATTGCTCAGGCCTCAAATTTCCCGATAGATGATCGCTCAGAACTGTGGACGACTTATCAAGCCTAAGTCGTGGATACTGCTGTCCTGGCATAAATTCAAGTTGTACGACGATTAGCTGTCATCCTTCATGAGTCAGACTCATGTCTAACGATTGAGCATGACATGGTGACGTTGAGAGTAATTGTTTCGACCCGATTGACGGTCTCTTGAGGCTTCTGTGTTCTTTAGGAGATTTGAGTGTGAGAGCTTTGTCAACGACGCTGTCTGGACTTCAATCCCATGGGATACTGCTTTTGCAAACAATACAAAGAGGTCGCCTTCTTGCGTAGATAACTGATGTAGTAGAGAACAATACCTCCATCCCTTGCATTTCTTTCGAGTTGAATCCCCACCTTTCTCCATTCCTCTACTTGACTTTTATTGTCGATTCATGTTACGCCTCTGATCCTTACATCATCTTGGTGAAAAGTTCCCTTTTTTCTTGAAGTCAAGTATGGGATTTGTAGGGATTGATGCAAACATTATCGCAAATAAGCGGCTTTAGGCGGAACTCAGCAGCAGAAGTTAGGCGCATCACGAGGAGAAGTAACAGAAATAAACATTAAATGATTCAAGGGAATGTAAGTTAGAGGATGGAGAAAATTAGGCTCAGAAATATATACCAATTGATACATAATGTGTCCAAACAGAAATAAATTTATTCTTGGATTCACCCAGCCAAGAAGATTACAACTACTTCAACCCGATCTTCAAAATGGCTTTACTTCCAGCCTAAAGCCGCATAGTAAAGGGATTACCTTCAAGAATTTCTTAAATATGCTAGCATTTTTTCAAACTTGAGATATGGAGACCAGCATCGAGCTATCTTACTGAATAGGGAAGGTCCTCCCACTCTAGACACCCGCGACCAAAGACCAGGGACTACTTTAAATTTGCTCTTAGTCGAAGAGATTCAATTGGTGAAGGAGCCATTCATAGCTCTGCATTTGCCGCTGTTTGTGTTGATTTGATTGTGTGTATCCCTAAAATAAAACCATTCACGAATAAACTGGTATTTAGGCCCTTTCAAGTTATCTCTACTACTTTCTACTCAAAAATTGGCATCAAAATAGCATTTTCCACCCACAGAAAAACTTAATACCCATTGTAAATAATTAAGGGCACCAAAATTAAACCTAGTGGAAAGGAACTTAAGTTGCTGTTTAAAAACTTAAGCACAACGCAACCCGTTTCATTGGAATGCATAGCCTCAGTCCATCCCTTAGAGTTTACCAACTCCTCAAAAGGGCGCCCTCCTTCAGGACATTCAGTAAGGTGATTGCATCGCTAGAAATGATTTTTTTAAATTTCTTACATACGTAGCTTCTACATACGTAAAAATCCACAGCTTTACAGCCTAATTGTGAATGATTTCCTTTTTTAGAGGGCCATTGGATTGCACAAAAGATCTACCTGCAACATTCCGAAGGTGTTCAAGAGAGCGCCCTCTTTTCGAAAACAGGCGTGGACATCAATCACACGAAGCCATAGCATATCGTTGCAAGACATCACACGACCTCATGCACTCACTGTCCCACCCTCGACCCCTTCAAATGGCGCAAGTAGAATGTTGCCTGGTCTTGGAACTCTAGACAATCGTAGTCTGGATACGTTAAATGACTCGGATGCAAGCCAATTGGCAGCGGACTGGTTTTCTTCTGATTTCTAGGGGTAAACCGGCCAAAAAGAAGGCAGCTTTTTAGCTTACGCCTACACAAAGGCATTTATTCGGTATATTGCACTTTTACCACTCAATTTGTTTCATGAAAACACGGGCAGAGTTATGTCAACTTGCTAGGCGAAAATAAATCTGCTCTGACCAAGGTGCACCCAGTGATTGCCTTGGCATGGCCCAATGTTCAGTCGTTTGACTCTTCTGATTCATATCGTAGATACAACAATGGGGATGGCAACCACTTAATCAGTGCTATCAGAGTCCAGGCTACAAATGCTTGTGCGAACAATCACAATGTGTAGCCGTGTGATTGTTTGAACTCGGCCTCAGGGAAACAGGAAACACAGACATTTATTGTTCTTCCGAATTGATTAAACTCTTGCATAACACTGCATTCATAAGCATGACTTTCTCGTGACGACAAATTTTTAAAGGCTGAAGCTCCTTGTGCTTCGGCGATGCATTGCGATAAGTGCACCACTCGGAGGCTTTCACCAAGGTGAGCTTCATGGTATGTATTACCGACGTGCGGAGCAGCTAAGGATAAGAGGATCATCGTGCAGACAGGGATTAAATAGAGTCGATAAAACCCACGAAAAAATGGGAAATGATAACATAAGCAAAGACCAAATTTAAGTAGAAAAAGCAGACACTGCTCCAGAGTTTTTTTTATTCGAATGCAATTTGTTGTGACTGGTTAATTTAATTGTGCATCTTCGTGCTGACGACACCAAAATTCTCAAGCAGATGGTACCTCAAGCACCAGTATTGTAGCGGAAGTGATGCAAGCGTTTCTTCAGTTCCTGCCCCATTAGCCTAGGGTGACGTAAAATGCGTCCGTTTTCCATTCTTTATCTAATTTTTCTTTACTAGCCCAGTTGGTACCTTGCAATGCATCTGACAGATGTCGTCTTCAATACACTGTTTCTCGACACTGAAGACGTCAGTGGTATGAACCGAAGATAAAAATGTATTTTCGGCATAGGGATTAGAATAGTTTACCGCCATGGTTTGGAGACCTCGTCGCAAATCTGACGTACACGGCCAGCCGTCACGAAACGGCTGGTGCTAAAAGTAAAACGTTCACTAATCATTCGCGCCAGCCATTAATATTCACGCACATCGGATCAAGTTGTCGAAATGACACACTGATGTTCCTTTGTAATCACTATACCAGGGCTTGAGTTTCGTCCAGCTTGATGGCAGTGATGGGGAAAGGAATGGGCGTCTGTCCTTCACGTCTCGCTAGGCCGCTAGACATGCTCTACCCAAGGGAAGGCGATCCACTAGAGTAGGCTGTCAAATGCGGTCTTGATTAACTTAACCAAAAGGACCAGAAATGCTACATAATAATGATTCATTGAGGCTTCTTCTGTACTCCAGTTACAACTCGATGTGACTTCAGATCCTATACCCCAAAAGTGCTTACTCCGTAGATAATTAGTGTTAAAACCATAGTTACTAGGTTGTAGTATACGATTTTAGGGATCTCATCGACTCAAATGAGAAGCATTTCATGCCCTAGCTTCTGCAGTCTATCAATGGATCACATGAGAGAGGAGTTGGTTAGTGAGGGCATTCAAAACATGTCCTATACCCTGTGGTCAGGATCACTCTACTCTTCCGAGAAGACAAGCACGAAATGAAGAAGCAGTGTAGTGCTTGTTCCTTTAGCTAAACTTCATTGCCTTTCGCGACCTTTTCCACTCTGTCCCCTTCAGCTTTGTCTGCTAGGACCCAATTCGGTTAGCGAAAAATCATGGGTGTTTTGGGGAGGATAGACGTTAATCAAAGCAGCATTGAACCACGCGTTGGCAATTAGACTCGTGTCAAAATTTGGAAAACGCGATTTAGTCCATTTGTGGAGTTGATTGTAAGGTACTGATCAAGCCTCGAAAGTGACATGATATATGGACCTAACTCAGATAGACATTACCGCAGACCGCTTTGATAGGTTAAGCGCTGTCATCGCTTATGCATGTGATGCATTGAACCGCGTGGACAAACAACTCTAAAGTAATATATTTTTGTGACTTTCAACTCTACGTACAGCTCTTCACAAGAATATCTTCGAAAGACATCAGTTTATTCATTAATTTTTGAGCATCAAAACATGCTATAAGGACCAAAAAACAGTTGGAATAGCAAAAAACTAACATTACAGCCACAAAATGAAGGTCGGCCAGGGTCAGTCCGCAGATGCTTCATGGAGGGAGCCAATAACCCGCTTTATCAGTTCTACTAATTTTTCCATATCCTCCTCTTCACTAGCCTGCTGTTCATCTGATTTAGCACCAAGCCGTGTTGTGGGCGTCTCATTGCCAAACGTTTTCTCACCGGCCTTCTTTGTTATGTGGCGCCGATTCCGGAACCACATCTTAACCTAACAGAAAAGTCAAGATTATGAAGAGCTTTGACAACTCATTCGTAGACAGTTAAGCACTACACACTGATAGCTGTCTAGTAAACAGTTGATTTAACACCTTGATGCTAAACTAACCTGAGTCTCCGTCAAGTTGATGCGACGCGCCAGTTCTTTGCGTTCATGCATATTGAGGTAGTTTTTCTTGTTGAAGCATTCCATCATCTCGCCAATTTGGTACGGGGTAAAGGGAACAATGCGTCTGGCTTGACTTTGTGCCTCAGATGCTGTGTGGCGTACCTGAGATCGTTCTGCAGTTGACGGTGCAAAGAAGTTTCCGGAATCAGGCATAGATGCCGTGGCAACGATTCGCTGAATAAGCGAGTAATTTGGAAATGAGGAGACGCTTGCCAAAAGTCGTTGACACGTGCATGGTGGTAGTAACGGTTGCTGCTCCTGTGGTTGTAGCAGCTTCTGATATAACTTTGGTGAGGTGTCAAATAGGATTAAGTTCGGTGATGGGAAGATCGACGACGCATTGGTAGATTGAGGTTGACCTGAGCATCCACCTCGCTTTGGAGGAAAAGACATGCCGGTGCAAGATGTCCGTTGTAGTGCAGGCAGTGGGTTTAAGCATTCCGAATCTTCTAAGGTGGCCTTATGAATTATCAGCCGTTTCGGTGATAAAGGATTTAGTTTATTCTGGTTTAGGTAAAGCGGAGCCCATTTCTTCCACCTTTTTTGACGTAGGTGTTTCTTGTTCCACTCGATGTTGCATGGTCGGTGACGAAGCCGATTAGGTGGGTTGTTGAGAACACGAGTTTGTGCCTCCTTCGGGTACAACTGGGCGTTCCGCATTAGGTGCACCTGAGAAAACAAACCAACTGGAGTAAGAATGCGTGGATCTGCATGTAACTCGATGTTATCTCTACATTTATTTAGGTCAATGGCTTATTCACATCGCGTGTGCCATTTTGGGTACGCGATTGGGTCCTGGTCGACATCAACACTGCTGGCTGGCTCGACTGGGTGTGGATGCGTGGTCTTTAGGGCGGCTTCATGATGATTGAAACTAACAATGTCACTGATGAAAAACATTGTACGAAATTTCTTTCTGTCAATCCTGACCAGTGTAGAAATAGGAAAAAGAAATGAGTGGAAAGGAATAGTGTAGGGCTTTTTCTATAGTGATTGCATCAGGTATGTTAAAGTGGATTGCAGAAATTGGGCAGCTGCAAGGGACAACAAATGACTCCAACCACAATTCATAAAGACTAATGGACGGCAAATGATAAAAGAATGATAAAAGCTTGGGGCAAAAATATGTAAAAAAGGAGGAACGTAGTGACATAATAATTTGATAAACAATACCGATGGCTTGCAGTGTTGCCAGATGTTGGGGTTGTTCAGGATTGAAAGGGTCAACAAGCTTTCTCACTGCAAAGTCGAAACCACACAGTTCTGCGTCGTTCTTTTGACTAAATTATCATATTTATAAATTATAGGAGCCAATAAAATCCCTGCTTCTGGGTCACACCAATAAGATTCGATGGCCTTAACCTTGTCGAACCAACTTCGCTCGACAAGGTCATGTCATGCTAAATCGTTAGACATGAGTCTGACCCATGTAGAAAAAAAAACCAATCGTCGTACGACTTGATTTCATGTTCGCACAGTGGTACCCACGACTTAAGCTTGAAAAGTCGTCTGCAGCTCCGAGCATTCATCCGCCACAAAATTCGAGGCCTGAGCAATGATGATGATTTTCACAGCTAGTTATTGAACTATGCATCCTGAAGGCTTTGCGCACTCCAACGTCCGAAATCAGGTCAGCCTGTGGCTTCGCTATCCTGTAACACGCAGAATCGGTCACCTCTGAATTCATGGCACAGCGGTCAGTGTCATGCGAACCACAGCAACAAATACAACACCTCTAGCTCAGTGAAAAACAGTACGCAAAAATGACAGCATTGTATGTGTGAACTCACCTGACCGGTGGTTTCAGTGCCGGGTTTGTTGGTGGTATGCATAAGGAAGTGCATACAAAAGCTTGATGTATCTGCATAACTTGGTGGACGTGGAGCGTAACGCGTGCCCTTCCCTGTGTCACATCACCTCAAAAGGTGAGAGGATTGGCTGTGATCAAACATAAAATCTAACGAAGATAAAACGAACCCACGTAATTGGCATGGAATCTCATACACATCGAATGATAAGAATACGAGGCCGATAGTACTTTAGAGTGCGCGACAATCGATGTTAAGCTTGATCCTTCCCTCATCTTCCATAAGTTTGGTTACATGAAGCTATCCTTACTGCCATACATCACCGAATCACACCACTTTCCTTACAATGTCACAGTAGTTGGTTATTGAGTTAAGAAATCCCGCTTAAGTTAGTTAAATATTTTAATTTGAAGCAAATTATGCCATGGGAGCGGATGTGTGAAAGTAAGAGCACTGACCAGTTAATGAATGGGTGCGAAGCCGGTAGAAGGTGTGAGTTGTCTCATACAGGGCGGTATTGACTGCCAACTTAGGCTGTGGCTCCATTTTATTGCTTTTAGGTGGACTTATTGGTCGCGCTTGGCGCACTCCTACTTACATACCAAAAATGGTGGAATAAGCGACATGAGGATTGCGAAGGAGACAGGCGGAAGGAAAGAACAAGGGATGTTAGAAAGACCACCTTTTATCAATGCACGCTAGTGGTCTCTTTGTTTTAACCTCCTTACTAAATTACGTGAATGGATATAGTCACAGGATGAAACAAGTAGTGGTGATTCTAGTTCTTAGGCATTCCAACTAACTCCATACTGCTGGATCGCAAACGTGTCTTTTCTGTATGGAGGGTCGTTAAATTTAACTCGAATCAGCTACTCTGTCAGGGCTATCTGATGCTAAGCTACAAGTGCAGATGTAGCAAGTGAAAAGGTTCGCCATGTTGTGGATTGTTTGATTTCGCACCCTCACACAACCACTTCATTTTTTCCCTCTTAGTAGCTTCCAATTAAATGGCAGCACCTGCGGATGCCTCCTTGCTTTTTAACGTCTTCGCCACGACTCTCCACCACAACCAAGAACACTTTATCGTGTGCGAGTGCTCGGTCTACCACAAGATCGTTCACGACTCACTAGATAATGTGAAATACGCTGATTAACGCACTTTTGTCCACACTTCATGGAAATATGCTAGCCCAACTTGTTTGTTGCCATAAGAGAATGTAGGCCTTTTACCGCACGATTTCGGATAGTTTTATTTTGCGTCTATTTACAGTAAAATGAAAACAAATAAAGCACTTTGGTGAGTCCTCGTTCCTCAAAATGTAAAAACAATAAAAAAGAGGCAATTAGATGCGTTTATTATTATTTGCATATCCACTGATTGTGAAAAGATGGTTTGATTAGTGAATGGAGGGTTGAATAGTGGACCCACTTTTAGAGCAGAATTCCTAATTCAAAATTTTTTTATTTTGCATACAGTTAAAACGTTGTCTTCCTATCAACCTCTGTCCTTCCTCTCCTATCTCCCTCACTCTCCGTTCGTCGCCTATTCCAGTGGTTTTGGTATGTAAGCAGAAGTGCTTCAGGTGCGACTAATAAGTTTAACCAAAAACAATTAACTGTGGCCAGAGCATGATTAGGAAATTTATATCGTTTTGCATGAAACAACCCAGGCATTCCTGCCCTGATTATCTCCACCCACACCTTCCACCATGTTCGGACCAAGTCATTAACTAGTCGGTGTTCATTCTGGCGTGCATCCACTCCCACAACAAAACATGCTTCAAATAAAAGCATTTAATTAACTCAAAAGAAAATGCCTTGTTTCTCAACCAACCACTGTCCAGTGGTTAAAGAACTGGCATAATTTGGTTGCGTATGGCAATGAAGATAGCTTAATGTACAGAGATCCTCAGCGCTTTTCCCGATCTCGTTGTCACCAGAGTTACGGGAGGAGGGCGGAGGGGCAAAAAAGATTGAGCCTAACATCGATTGTCGCGCACTCTAAAGTACTATCGGCCTCGTATTCTTATCATTCGATGTGTATTAGATTCCATGCCAATTAAGTGGGTTTGTTTTATCTTCGTTAGATTTTATATTTGATCACAGCCAATCCTCTCACCTTTTGAGGTGATGTGACACATGGAAGGGCGCGCGTTACGCTCCACGTCCACCAAGTTATGCAGATACATCAAAATTTTGTAGGCACTTCCTCATGCATACCACCAGCAAACCCGGCACTGAAACCACCGGTCAGGTGAGTTTACACATACAATGCTGTCATTTTTGCGTACTGTTTTTCACTGAGCTAGAGGTGTTGTATTTGTTGCTGTGGTTCGCATGACACTGACCGCTGTGCCATGAATTCAGAGGTGACCGATTCTGCGTGTTACAGGATAGCGAAGCCACAGGCTGACCTGATTTCGGACGTTGGAGTGCGCAAAGCCTTCAGGATGCATAGTTTAATAACTAGCTGTGAAAATCATCATCATTGCTTAGGCCTCGAATTTTGTGGCGGATGAATGCTCGGAGCTACAGACGACTTTTGAAGCTTAAGTCGTTAGTGCCACTGTGCGAACATGAAATCAAGTCGTACGACGATTGGTTTTTTTCTTCATGGGTCAGACTCTTGCCTAACGATTTAGCATGACAAGACGTCGTTGAGAGTAGCATCGGCACGATTGACGATCTCTGGAGATTTGTGTGTTCTTTAGGAGACTCATGTGTGGAATCTCCAGCAGCAACGCTGCCTGGACTTCTTCTTTACTGGGGAGGAGTTACAAGTGATGCCGTCATTTGACACAATCCTTTCTCTTCCATTCACGTTTGCCACCCACGTAGAAAACTGGTGCAGTATAGGGCAATACTTCGATCCTTTGCATTTCGTTTGAGTTGGCTTCTTGTCTTTTCCTTTTCCTCAGCGTCATTTTTTAGTGTTGGGCTGTGTTGTGCCTCTAAACCAGGAGAATGCACTCATTACTTAATCTTTGTGGAAAGTCCACTTTTTCTTTTAATCAGGTTAGAGCTTGGGGCCGGTTCCAGCGCCCAATGGTAGGGTGTCGGGGCTACTTCTTAGGAAAGTTAATGTGAGTGCTGACTTCCGCCCTCACGATCTGGAACCATAATTACGCAAGTTATGATTATACTAGAGCTACTCATTGGGTGATCACGTCGTGGCACTCCATCACTTCTTTTAGAGCAAATGCCAATATTTAGAAAAAGAGGGGTCGTGATGCCATAGTTGAGAGCTGCAGTTCCATAGCGCCTTAACAGGTCAAAATGGAGCCCAAAAGACACGTTAGGCAGAAGGTGCCAAGTTTTATGAGAAAGGCTATAAAACACAATGCAAGTTAACACCTATTCGGTTCACGAGACGATTATGAATTTGACTCTCTAGAAGGGATTTTTGGAGACTAATTTCAACATTATTGCCAATAGGCTGCTCTAGGTAGAACTGAATGGCAGAATTTAGATACACTTAAAGTAAGTAATGGTAAAAGCAATTGTTCAATGAAGCAGAAGCATATATAAATGAAAAACTGAAGAAAACTGTAAAATTCAATAGTCACCATAAAACACTACCAAACGGAAGCAAATTCAGCCCTAATACACGCAGCCACCAAGATGACAACTACTTCAACCCAATTACCAAGATGACACTGCTTCCAACCCAAAGGAGGCATAAGTTAAGGGATTACCTCCAAGGATTTTTCAAACATACTAGTGTTTTTTAGGTTTTAGGCGAGAAACGAGCACCGAGTTATTTCATTGGACAAAGAAGGTCCCCCCACCCTAAACACTCACGGTTAAAAAACCAGCATGGCCTTGAATTTGCTCTAAGAGCCACTCTAAATTAATTTCACAACATATTTAGACCTGCTTTTAGTTGAGACGACTTTTAATTAACGAAGAGGCCATTCAGAGTTTTGCATTTGTTTCTGTTTATGTAGCAATGATTGCAAATTTCTTATTCAGGTACCAAAATTTGACCCGGTGAGAAAGAACCAAAGTTAATGTTCGATAAAAAATAAGCCTTTAGTTGATTGAGATGGCTCAAATATAGGTGCGATTAACCTTTTTCCTTGAAAATTAATGGCTTAAGCACTGTTTGGAGTGTGTTTACCAACATCCCTTATTTTCGTCACAACTGGTATCCTAGTGTGTTTCACTAATCAAGGTAGAATTATGGGTAGCGTCTTCTAGTGTGCTGTTCGATAGGAAATCACATTCCTTCCACAAAATTGATCCCTGTCTACTAGGAAAGTGATCAATGAAAAATTTAGGAACGTGCAGAATGAAGAAGAAGGGACTTAAGAAATTCAGTGCTACAGCACCATGCAGAGGCATCCCCATGTTGACCTTTCCCATCCTTTCCTCTACTTACCTCCGTAAACCTCTAGCTTTCGCCTCGCACTCAATCGTTCTTTTGTTGCATGAGGCCGAAAAATCATGTTACTTCGTCCAGGTTGAAGAGATTTGCTAACCGACATTGTACCCTCTTGGTGCAGGTCAACAATTGGTCTTGGCATGAAATTAGAGTAATCGACAGGAGCGCACCTTCGCTCGGGCCATAGTTATCGCAAGGGGTGAGTCGCCAATGCATAATAGGCGTCTTCTGAAAAAAACTGAGAGCAAGCAGTCATAACGAGGCAGCGCACTTAGTATCAATGGTTCTTCTCATTCTCTTCCTCCTCCTTTGTATGCACTATGATGCACATAACTCAATCAAGTCACGAAAGCACAAAAGCAAGTGATGCCTGCTTCCGAAAAACCACCTACAAGTGGTGCTGCCCAAAGTCTACACCAGACGGCACTGAGCGACGTCGCACGGCACGTGTCACCGATCGTATCACACGTGTCAGTTTCAAATTGTTCCACCACACAATTGCACGCCTACATTTACTCATCTTGCTTTGCCGAGCTGCCATTCTTGACATTCGGTTATTCGTCGATACCTCTCTCCTGCCTCGTTTTATCTTTGCCTCCAGTCTTATTTGTATCGCCTACTTCTGTCGGAACTCACTCTCTTCATCACTCCACACCTTTTAATCCTTCATTTTAGAGACGTCGAAGGAGCAAAACAGATAGATACCATTGAAATAAGGGGTGAATTTTGGTGCCAACACTCCTTTCGCCGACTGTGATACCTTCTTCTGTTCCTGGAATTCACTTGCATGCGTAATTTCAATATTTTTACATTCGATATCCAGTATAAATCACATAAACAGGGAGCTATGACTAGCCGATTCATGCGTCTCTGGGACGATTTCTTCAAATTTGACCTAGCCACGCTTCCAGATGAGTAAGCAATCGAATCAGTTCAGAAATGAATAGTAGAAAGATTTAAGGAAATAAGGGGGGCTATATCACAGCACCGTGGAGAGTTATCCTACAGCGTCCACTTCCAATCCTCTTCTGTCCACCTCCACCCTTACTCCTTCCATTCCAGCGACTTCTCATCTCTTTACATCTACCCCATTGGATCAGCTAAAAAACAAGAAGGCGAGGGATGAGATGAATGTGCCTGTGCACTCACATACACACAAGCAAACACACACGTTTCTAGCTGTTGTTGTGAGATATCAATTCAGGTGACTACTCAAACGACGGAAACAAATGTAAACAATGCAACATACACAAACTTGGGCAAACAGACAGAGAGGCGTGGATACATGGTGAAAATGGAGCGGTTGGTCAAGAGTGGAAAGCCAGACAGAGGAATAAAAGGAGTGGTCAGTGAGATGAGCAGGTAGGGATTCGAGCAGCCTGCGAATTACGAAGTGGGAAGTAGGAGCAACACGCCCACGTTCGCTCCCAAAAGGCCAAGTGAGGGAGGAGTGGAAGTAGGAGATGGAATTGAGGCGAAGTCGTGTAGTACAAACTGAAGCGACAGAGAAAAATATAGAAGTGTAGATTTGATGGTAATTATAGCTATACTTTGTTAAAACACGATTTTGTCTCGGGGAGAGTGTGATTGATTCAGGTCCAGCATAATTCGCGCTAGTCTGACCTAGCCATAAATCTGTGCATTATTTACTCAGTTCGCAATTGAGATTGAGATTGGTAAAGAGATGAAAGGGAACCTACAAAGAGGGCACCGGCAGACGGTGCGGTAGGAGCGGAAGTGAGGGAAGCTCAAAGGAGGCAGAGGAGCAAGATGCTCTAGTGCCACTAAAGTGGAAAAATGAAGGTAAGAAGCTGAATTGTAGGGAATGCTCACTCCTCTTTCCCGTGTGTATTTTATGCAAAGAGCACAAACGGTATGATATTAGGTAGGACGCAATACGTGTGAGTGCATAGAACGCAGTATGCGAAAATGGAGACATTCAACAAAAAAAAGTTGGAGTGGCAAATGAGAAATGGACGTAGACAAGAGAGCTCCTCTCCACTCATTTCCAAGACGCCATCAGGTCTACTTCTAGTCAGCGTGCCTTGATCTCTAATGTCTGAGCGATAGAAAGAGAACACCTCAATTCTCATTGAAATGTGTTGTGTCGAGATGGTTTCGGTGGCGCCTTGCTCGAGCTTGCCATAATCCAGCCTAGGCTGCTAATCTTGTCTATTCTGGCTCAGTCTAAATTAGTCAAGCTTAGACATGCGTGCCACACTGCAGTTATTCAGCAGTGGGACATGCACACTAGACACGTTGTTGTACATCAGCGGTTCTCCTGATGCTGCTGTTTATTTGAGGATTTGAGACGTAAAATGTGAGTGCAGCACAGCAAGCTTAGTTCAGGATGGAATTGTGGTTAAAAGGAATCGATGGCTCACCCCTAAAGATCGCCATTAAGTTAGCAAAGAGACTTTTCTGATGCGAATGACAATGGCAGTCCATTCGTCATCGATAGAAGCAGAAGAATTTTAAGCGCAAAGAGACAAAGTAACGTTTGAGATTGAAGCAATGATGTGGGAATTCGTACGTATGGAGCTGCGGTGCAGTGTTTTTCAATTCTTCCTTACTTTCTCCCATCCTTTTCTACACTACTTCATTTTCTCACGCATGTAGCTATGCGAGTGAATGAGACTAATCGCTTGGTAAAGGGCTCATGATTAGCAAATTATGCTCCCGTCAGACGTGACACGTTCCACAAGCCTTAGTAAGTGGAATGAGTCTTTGAAAAAAATAGGATCCTATTTTGCCAAAATTATGACATTCTAGTGTAGCAAAGGATCCAATTTACCAATGAGATGGAAAGCGGTTACCGCTGACGACCTCCAACATGATGAGCGATTTGACTAACTTAAATACTTGTTTTAAGTTACAAAATATGCAATCCGCACTTAAAATGTGTAATAGAGATTACAAACTTCACGTGCGTTTAATTTTGGTCATGAAACGATACCTGATGTATTGTATTTAATATGCAGGACCAGGTGATCAAGTTTCATACACGTTATTGGAATAAAGTCCATCACTAATCACACTCGTGTGCCTGTATCCAGTAAAATTTACTCATTGCACTTGCACCATCAGCAAAAATGCAATCTCCTGCGTTGAAACCCTCCGGCATACAGAAATGGATACAGCCGAAATTTTGGGCAGCCCATTGGCTCGAAATACCTGTGATTGTGTAAAAAACAGTTCTAGTTGACGTCACCACGTTTGCCCTTTGATAACGTGCCATCTCAGTTCATCCTAGTAATTACAATTCATTATTCAAATCAACTTTGACTTACCAGAATCCAGCTTAAACCATTACGCATAGTATATGCACTCCCTCACCTCTTAACATTAAAGTCGTGCGCTAAACAACCACTTTTTATTAATAATCCAGTCGTAGCAAAACGTGGCTGCTGCACTCCCACCACAATCTGGAGACTCTTCTGGCATATCACAGTGGACCACCTCACCTCACACACCTCAGCCACGCCGATCAACAAGCAAACTTATCATCACCTGCGCGAACTCACTCAATACCCACGTTCCATTGTTTGCGAAGAAATCCATGCAAATGAGTAGCATTTTTAAATTTGCTAATGGTGGAAAATGGACAGATATACACAACGCTGTGGAGACATCATCACAACTTGAATGGGGAGATGTAGGCATCAGGGACAGTGGGGATTCAGGATCTAGAGAGTTTGTGCTGTTCAACATCAAAGTGCTGCCAGAAGACAGAGGTGATCATTCCAGTGTCCCTTTCCCTCTTGACGCGTGGTTTTCATGGACTTCACAATGGTAGAGGTGTTTCCACACCGACAAATTACAATCATAATCCGCTTTGGGCAGCGGATCTCCCGTCTGCATTCAATCCACACACCATCGACATTTGAACCTGCGAAACGGAAACAGCAAGCATGGGTTGGAAAAAGCCTCGATAAATAGGAAGGAAATAAGGTCTAGACAGAGGTGCTGGTTTTATGTCTCCATGAGCATTCATAATGCAGCGATATCGCGCGAAGTAGTAAGAGATAGGTCACGCTATACCAGGAATAGACATCATTTATCAAGAATGGCACAGACCAGTGCCAGGGCTTGTAAGCACCAAAGCGCGGTGATAGACAGATTCTTGTGAAAGGAGGCGTCTACAAGCGTGGATACCCGTATCAGCAGGAGGCGTCAACCTAGTCAGCAATTAGACACTTTAAAAGCGTAGATGTCTACCGGCCAGTGGATATCCCGAAATTGTTGGTTTTCAGCTCACCCACACAGTGGTAATTCCTGAGACCCTTTATTTGTTAAGCAAACTTCACAATTCCCAGTTTCTACCTGACACAACTACTCAATACCTTCAGGTGCGCCTCCTATTAAAGCATCCTCTCCTATCTTGTATCCACCCAAAAGGACATCACAACCAGAATGTGTAAAAAGCAGAAGTGATACGATAGCCGTGAAACTGTCCCTTCTGCACACCAAGCTACACACGTGCTGAGATCTGGCCGTCGTCGTCGTCAGCTGGATTGCAATTAGGATCAAGCATTCCCAAATGGTTTGCGCCAATGAAATGTAGACCACAAGCACTCGTCTTACTACATGAAGACAAACGCTGGATTCATAGGTTGGAAGTGGGAGCGAAAATCGCAGAGGTTATTATGAGAAAAAAATGGTGCACATCGAGGCTCATCCAAAAAATAGGACAGGGAACAATTACTACAAATAAAGCGTGCAAGATCCGCTTATCAATTCGTCCACTAAGGCAAATGTTGCAGGGAAATAAGGGATACACAACAAAATGTCAGTCTAGACCGACAAAAGTCGCCTAATTTTGGCTACGAAGGCTAAAAACAAAACTACGTCAAAATTGCTTGCCTAACAAAATAACCGAAGCAAATTGCTGCTTACCCTCAGAAAAGTAGATTTTCGCACGAACGAAGTAAAACTCTTAGGGATCAACGAGCAAATCTATCATCACTTGCGTAAACTTGTTCAATCCTCACGGTCCTCTGCTTACGAAGAAACATACAAATGAGTAACATTTCAAAATTCACTAATAATAGAGAATTTACAGGAATATACAATGCTGTGGAGACATCATCACAGCTTCAGGGGGAGATGCAGGCATCAGGAACGGTAGTCAGAATTTACAGGGCTTTTTGCTGTTCCACACTAAAGTGCTGCCAGGAGACGCAATTAACCATTCCAGTGCCCCCATTCCCTCTTGATGCATGATCTTTATGAACTTCACGATGGTAGCGGTGTTTCCATACCGACAAATTGCACGGAAATTCCTTTTTGGATAGCGGACTTCTCGTCCGCAGAACGGAAACAGCAAGCATGAATTGGGGAAAGCCTCCATCAATACGAAAGAAATAAGGTCTAAACAGAGGTGCCGGTTTTATACAATTGCATGAACAGCTATGATGCAATGATATCACTTGAAGTAGTAAGCGTTAGCTTACGCTATACAAGAAATGGGTAACATTTATCAAGAATGACAAAGGTCAGCGCCAGTGCCTATGCACGACAAAGTGCGTGATGAATCAAGTTTCTTGTAAGAGGAGGCGCCTACAATCATGGATAACCTTAACAGCAGGGGACGTCAACCCAGTCAGCAATTAGACGCGTCGATCGGTCAGTAGCGATGACGCCAATGTTAATTTTCAACTCACCACACAATGGTGACTACTGAGACCCTTTACTTGTTATTTAAACTTGATAACTTCCAGTGTCGACTTGACACTTAGTCCGGCTTGATGTAAGATTGTGCGAGACGAATGCATTCAAGCTAATGGTTCCGGCAAATTAAGCCAAAAATTGTCCTCTAATTTCAAGGGTAATGTGGAGTAGGGGATGGAGGGAAAGAGGGATTACCTTCATTACTAACCTGTCATGCAAGTCAGGATCAGCCTCTGAGTAGCACACACTGAGCTCATTCAGCTCAATCACACCAAAACGTCCCTTCAACCTCCACCCAACCAATAAATCCACCTCACAACTACTTAGTGCTGCTATTAAAGCAATTTCCCTTCCACTGTGCCCAAATAAAGGCACATCAAAGGCTGGCTGTTTAAAAAACCGGAATTGATGCGATAGGCGTGAAGTTGTCTCCTGCATACGTCGCACTACAATTGTGCTGCGGTCTGGTCGTCGTCGACTGGAGTTTAGCCAAGATCAAGTGTTGACCACAGACACTCGTCTTACTGCTCTACATGAAGACAAACGGTAGCGACCGTGGGACAGATGCATAGGTTGTGAAAACTATTATACATGCTAAATCTGTCTACGACCTAGGAGGCCGTTCCCTCTTAAAAAGAAGTTGCGATCGGGAGTGAAAATCACAGGGATCATTATGGGAAAAAATAGTACACGTCGAGAACTCGCCCAGGGAATAGAACAAAGAACAACTATTATAAATAAGGCGTGCAAGATCTACTCAAGTATTACCCCATTATAAGAATGGCAAGCAATTATAGGCTCAAGGCAAAGGCAACACAGAAAAAAAGAATTCACAACAGAACGTAAGTCTGATTCGCCAAAAAAAAATTAATCTCGAGGGTTATAAGCAAAAAAGAGATAAGGAAAATTCGAACCCACTAATGAGTTAATTGCAAGCATGGAGACGGGAAAAAGGAAGCTACACTAAAGGCGCTTGCCGAACCAAATGGCAGAAATAAAATGCCTGGTTATTCCTGCATATTATCAGAAGGGTAAAATTTCAGACGAACGAAAAAAAATTCGCAGTGATCAAATGAAACAACACAAGAAGGCGGTCTGGCAGAATCATTGCAACCTACAATTTCATAAATGAAGTCAGCCTCCTTAACTTTACACACGACAGTTGAATTAGAGACACGAAAACCCTAACGTTCTACCACGAGTCTGTAAATGGATTGATGTCTACTCTTTGCAAGCTAACAAAAGGCAAAAGAGACTCCAACTTGCCAAACAATCGCCTTTTTACTACTTTTCAAAAGCATTAGCCCTTACGAGGAAATCGAGAGAATGAATGGAATTAGCAAAAAGACAGTGCCAACCGAATAAGGAGAATAACGAATTGTTGGCTTTCAATCGACATCCTCAAAATTACCTAAAAAGGACAATACTTAACCAAAATCTCGCAAAGCGCTAGGCATGGGCAAATAGAAAATGTACGAAAAGCGCAGAAAACAGCACAATTGAATCATTAATCATTCTAATTAAAATAAGAGAGCTTCCCATGCTAAAAGAAAGGAGTAACTCCATGCCCACCAACAAAAAAACAGAGACGACGGCAGAGTGGGAAGAAGTAACGCAAAGGCCAATTGTAAAAACACGAAGCGTCAAGCGCTCGATGATGAATCTCATGCCTATTGTGATGAATGAGTCCTGCAACCCCGTGGATAGGCACTGACCGGTCAGTAATGCAACCCCTAAGAGAGATGCAGATTGACAATACTGATACCCGGTTATGGATCCGGTGTCCATGCGCATGAATCGAAATCGATGGATACAACCATGACGTTGAGAAACGCAGCTCTTTTGCATGCGTTTGATGATTTTGAACACCTGACCAGCCAATACTGTCTTGCGCGATCCCCTATTTAAAGGCCAAGTCTTGTGAAACAGATGCTATACTTACTCGTTGGAACAGTCGTTCCCAGCGGTTAACGGATGTAAGGGCACACGAGAGGCTATCGGCATAGTTCTGCACTGACATGGCCCACCTCACTTCGACGTCCATGGGTGCCTTAGTGGGACCTAGCTAGTCTTTCAGCATTGATGCATCTCATCTTCGGCGGCACCTGCGTTCTTGCAGCCACAGCACTTGACACCTGCCCACCTCCTTTGCCTTCAATCGGCAAATTGAGTAATCTACCAACGTAAAACTGGTGTTTTCACCTCCCCCAGTAGCTTTACATTCGCTTCACTAAGGTGCATTCTAACATCCTAGCTTTCCATTGTCCACTACTTTAATCCTTTCCATGAACACTATGGACAGGTCCGTCTCAGTCAGTCTCATATGCCTACCGCATGCTGCCCAAATTGACCGTCACACATTTTGCAGGTCGAAAATGGACCGGGCGAACAGATGGATAGTCGAAAAAATTAACAGATAGACGGGTATGTAGGTGGGTCGGCGGATGAAGAGATTGAGATAAACGCAATGACGTAAAAAGTCATTGGACAGCCGACACTAGCTTTACCGCCTCACCTAGACTCTATCTTCACATCTCTACTAAGTGACCGAACATGTGAATAAAAGGGAACAGCGACGCATACAAATAATAAAATAATTCGCGAAGCAATCGGCTCCAAACAACGCCCATGATGGATGTGATGGGGGAAAAGGATACCATGATCAGAAGGAAAGACGGGGACAAGACGCTACTTGCGACGATTGTCCCTTCCAGGTTCTCATCACTGCCATACATGTACAACAGGAAAGGCGGCGAACCGCAAAATAAAGCACGCGTGCGACAGACACAAAGCCAACTAATGTCGCAGAACTAGGGTGCAAACTAGATCACACCGGGCCTTTGTCCATGACTGCGTCGCATCATCGCCAAGTTCTGGAATACAGGGTTGGAGGCAAGCGTGCACCACTTGCCCCTATACCTTGGGCATGTCAATGCCGGTAACACCCCCCTCCCCCAAACTACCCAGTGCACCTACAGCTCCACTGCATCGGACACACGCATGACATCACTCAGTCGATCAACAGTATGCACAATAGGCCTGCCATATGTGCGCGTGTCCTTAAAACAATGGAACAAGTACCGTACGCAAACAAGACAGATGGCACGGCAAAGCATCCCGGTCCTTCCCACTGTGAGCAACTTCCATCCTAAGCATTCTTAGCAGCAATATTGCAATCAATATGAAGCAATGTATCCAGAAAAATGCGTCTTGAGGACGTCAGAGAGGTGTTAATTTTAGCAGCCCCGACAGTCAAATGTTCCAATGCAGATGAGGCGGCACGACCACTCACATCAGGCAAGACTGTATGAACGTTCCGACCCCACACCTCACACCCCTGAAGTAAAGCTAATGAAGATAACTTCGCGGATATGTCCATGGACAACGAGTTAAGTAGATCGCCTCATCTTCGCCTGTCTATCTACCCAAACCTCTACCAACCAAATAATCGTATTAACAGATAAGTGAAAAGAGCGTGAGTAACTAAAAAGACGAAGCCTAAAGCCTGCCGATCCGCATTCGCCTGTGTCTTGGGGGACGTCCACCAACTATTGGCCACCAAGAATACCAATCTGGCCAACTTAAGGGAGACGCCAAACCTGCAATTTTGCCTGTGTCCGCGACCCGTCAGCCAACCATCAGCCTCAAGGGAAAAACAGCTAAAGCCAAAGCTGCTTACTGCCACGACTAAGACAAGGGTGGCGACGACCACACCTGACATAGTAAACTGCTACAACAGGAGTGAACAATCCGAGGTAATCAGTGGGTTGCCTTCCAAGTCATAACCGAATAACTATTCTATCCATAAGTACTTCGGTTCAAGCGTCATTTTCGCATCTGATCAGTGGTGCACCACCTTTGCAGAGTCACAGATGCAATATTAAGCGATTGATGACTATAAACCTAGCGGCGCGATGTGGACAATACAATTGGTAGGTGTTAGAACGTTTCCATATGGCGTGAACTATGAATGCTACGATGGGCGGAAGCAAGTGGAACATTAATCGTGGGGCATCCTCGCTCCCTCATCCTCCTCCTCATTCCCCTGACAGTTAACAACCACACCCTAGCAATAAGTCACCCCGCTCAACGCTCACATGTATAGACGTTGTGAAAAACCAATGCATCGTATGAAGGCTCTTTGTAATATAGCCTCAAATCAGCTTCGCCTCATGCCATACCATTGTTGTTGTTGTTACTGCTAAAGGCCTCAAAATCTTACTACTACCTTGGGTTGAATAAACAAACAGAACAAGTAAAAGTGGTGTAATTTTAAGCCTATGATGGGATCTCACTCAACCTGTACAACATACACTGCCCATGAGGGAGTACTTACTAAGGTAGCGTTCTCCTCTCCCTTCGCTCTCGCCCGCTCGCCCGCCTGCCTGGAGTTCATGCAGCCACACACACCGCAACCATTCTCCTATGATGTTGAGGCCCTCTTCCAAGCCCACTGCCGCGCTGCCGGCCTGCTTATGCCCTGCGTGAAGAAGTAGTCCACACTAAGGAGGGGCAAGGGAACTCTCAGTCGCATTCATCACACCTCTAATAATTGCTTCGACACCCCAGCTGTCGCCGTCGACAATGACGAGTTCAAAGGCCCATTGTGTAGTCCCAGTGGCTTCCCATGGACCGGCTTCTACGCCCACATTCCCCTATGCCGCCATTGCCACTGTCGACAACGATGCATGTTATTGTTGACAGGCAGCCTGATGAGTCCGCAATTGACGACGACCTTGAAAAGCTCCACGTAGTCAGCGTTGCGAACAATGGCGGCGACGGTGGCGGGGCTGCCAATGCTGGTCAGAGACCGACTATTACAGCACATAAATACTGCACTTACAAGTTTTGCATTCAAAATTGACGCCTAGTGCCACTCATCCAAGTCCCCGTGCCTACCACACAATAATGCGCCAGAAGTGTAAATTCCCTTTCGACGTACTTTGGACCCGCGACTACTTTAGCACCATGTAAAGCCAAGTGTTTGGTAAGTTCTCCTCCTCTGCTTCCCTCCCACCAAGCGGGGCCTCATTCACGACTACAACATCATTCCCCCCCTTATTCAAATAACACCCCACCTACCTACCTACGCCAATCAGTCCACTCTACTCCATTGTTCAGCGCAAAGAACCAACGCGAAAAATCGTTGCCATCCAACAACCAACCAAAACACGTCAAATTTTCTCCCTAGAACCTCATTAACAAAAAGGGATCCCTGTACACACATACACACACACACACGTTTACGGAACTAAAAACGAGCCCTAGACGATCTAGACAGTAAGAAATGCACACACACACACACTCAGATTCACGAAAGGAAGTGGACCTACGGTACGTTTGAAAAAAAGCTCTGGAACACCTCTCCTTCTCGCCCTCTCCATCTTTTTGGTGTTATCACAATCACCAGCGCAACTCATCAACGTGGAAAATAAACCCGCCCCTCCGAACCCAGCCCATCACTGTTACACTCCAGTTAGTCTATTGAGCATGCGCCCACGCCCTTCTCACCCTTCCCACACCTACCGCTATGTCATCCAACACACACCGATGTCGTCCATCCCGACATCCACATCGCACAACCGAGACGAGGATGCCTCCGCCAATGACTTCACGAGCTCGTACTACCTACCATTCCACAGACTCATCAAATGTTACCTCACCACAGTAATTCTGTAGCATCCCAAAGGCAAAAAAGCAAACAATGGAAGAGCCGATGCGTGAATGTCTCATACGTTGCAAAGCTAACGTCTCCGAACATAATTAATGATAGGAGAAAACACCTTAACAGGCAAGCATTTAGGACTGCTGCAAAGTACAATCTGCGTAGTGATGCGAGCGCTTCCCACTAGTCACCCCTTCCTCCGCTTCTACTGCGGCCACCTCGCCCAGACACCAACTCATGCCGTCAAAACTGAGCCCACCATTAAGCCATCACCGACGCTCTCCACACAACACGTTTCGCAAAGATCACACCAGCACAAAAATAACCCTCATCTCCAAGTCAATGAGCAGTGAAGTCCCCAAGTGTCTTACGCCCTCCATATATGTATATGCGATCCGCCAGCACGGATATCATAGCAATGAAAACAACGCACCTTTTACCTCACATAAAATGTAAAAGGATCTACAGATGAATGATAAAAGCTTGCTTCTATCCTAAATGAGAACGCAAATCGAATCCACAGCTATACAAAATTGACGGCAAAAAATCACTTACAGCGATCCAATCTTACCCGAGGAACGTGTGAAGTGATAGCGAAGGCGGGAGCCGCACTCATAGCTGACAGATAATGTCGTCATTCTTGGCAAAAGAAGAAGTCGTGACAGGATCTGCATCTACCTCTTCAGCGTCTATTTAGCATGTAAGCGGATAAAGGGAATGGGCTAAAGGCATGCAGGTATAATGAATGTCTATTAGCAGGAAAATAATGAACAGACACCAAGTACTCAGTGGAGCTGAAACACTTCTCAACAAAATTGTCTCACTAAGCCAAATCCATCGTCACTAAAGAACGAACCGATTACAAACTGCCATAACAATCCAAACTTCTCGCTTACAGCATTGCAAAGAAAAGTGGACGTGAGTAGGTACTGCAGTTGGAAAAAACGTCCTAACAGTCGCATTACGTGACCCTTGCGTTTGCACCAGCGCGTAGGCGTATGAAGGAAGCCAATCAACATTCAGAGGACGTAATAATAACTAAGAAACTAAAAATAACGCATCTTGTACCACACAAAAATGTGCTGCAAGCATGTTTCAGCCCAAAATAAGGACGCAGACCGAATCCACTGCTGCATAGAAAAGACGGCAACAGTATTTGCAATTCGATCTTACCTGAGAAAGCCGTCGCTTACTTGGGAAGCGATAGTTAAGTCGAGATTAGCATCCATTGCACCCTCATAATGCCTCCATTTTTCGCTAAGCATAAATTTCTGACAGCAACGTCAATATCCGACCTAACAAATGCGCGGTTCAAAGTTGTGGACAATAAGGCATATAATGAATACTTTCTAGCGAAAATGATGAGTATGCGCCAAGCACTTGGAAAAATCAAAACACTCCTCAACAAAATTACGACTCAATCAAAACCCGCAGTCATTAAAAACCGCGCAGCGAGTGATGGACGTGAGTGGACTTTGCAGCTGGAAAACAAAACGTCTTAACATTCCCATTATGAAGCCTTCGAGTTTCCTCTAGCAAGTAGGTGTACGAAGGAAGCCAATCGACATAAAAAGGACCTAACAACAAAAACAAACTAAAACTAGCAGAAAAATACCAAATACTTACCGGCTTCCAATTTGTTCGAGCGAATTAAGTCCCATTAACCGAAAATAATGACCACCAAAACAAACACCACTCACGTACTTCGCGCACAAATCTGGTTGACCATTTTAATGCTGTTCGATAAAACAAATCAACATCTGATTTATATGCATTTACGCAAGCAAAAAACTATTTAAAACTCCTAGCTTCTGTTTTAGCGATAGATTTACAGAGTAACAATGTGATCAAAATGAATTTCTTGGCAAACGTAAGTGACAAAACTAGCAGCAAATTCTAGATTTAAAACGCGTTAAAATAAGATTGCAAGAGTCCTTAGCTATTAATTTTGCAATTTAAATAGTGATTTAGCGTTTGTTTTGATGATCGTTAAGCTTGGTATTTGTTTCCAAGTTGATTTATAAGGCCTAGGGCAACGTAGTTTTGTTTGTGATTTAGTGCAGCTTTAATTCCTTGACGGCTTTTACATAACTTTAAACTGCAACTTGCATTGTCCAACAGACTTAAGTCGCGGTACATAGGCAAATGATCGGCATGGCCTTTGCAACGCCGCCAGACGACCAACGACCATAAAGAATAAAATTTGAAAATGAAAAATTAAAGTTGTATGTATAACCTGTGACAAATAAGGGCGCATTAGTATTGCATAGTAAATATGCGGCGTCAAATGTACTCAAGAATTGGGTTAGTTCATCAAATAATAGCGAGATATAAGCAAAGTAGTAAAATATGTGATCCAAAGGGCAAATTTAAGCGAATGAGGAATGCGAAAAATTCAAAATCCTAAAACTATTCATGCAGAGCAACGAAGGGCATCAAAGAGAAACATTTATATTTATTTCTAAAAGGTATAAGCGTGGATCTAGTCAAGGATTGCATCGAAAACACTTGTCTCGGAAGTCTACCGCAATAATAAAGTTCTCGAATTGGGTTAGAGGTCAGTTGAAAAGCCAAGTAACCCACTGGTGAGCACTGAGAAGGGTGTAAAAATATTGCAGAAGGCAAGTAAACTTATGGTGGACCCTGCTGGACTGGGTTCCAGTTCTCCTCCTCAAATGTGCAGACAATATCTTAAAGAGACAATGGACGTATTAATTGAACAAAAATTTTACAAACATTCGGCCTTGGTAAGTCAAAATCGTGCACATGGGTAATGCAGTACTTAGTTCAGTTTCACAAGTTAATCTAATCAGATATCACAGCACGTTATTTGGTTTGATTTTAAGTGCCATTGTAGCACTTTGGTTGTTTAAACTACCGTTATCGGCCTCCGACCCATATCAGCAGCTTATTTCCCTCTGCTTGTCAAATATATATACGCATTCTACCCTACTATTCTGCCTTCTTTTGCCTTCGAGGGGCATCAGGTCACTACAGCCATTGCCATCGCGAAGTCGTTGCTTGTGTGGTGAAGCTTGAAAAGTATTTGAGGTTGAGGAGAGCTTGGATTATAGCCTCGTCTCTCTTAAATTGCGTGTATGCGTATACTTGTTGTTGCGTGTATATAAAAGACTGAAAGCAGACCATGTTCCTTGCAAAGTACGGCGTTTCCAAATGTTGGCGCATCTAGATAGGGGCGTTGGAAACTGCTATCAAATCAAGTGACTGTAAACTACACCAAGAGAAGAGAAAAAGGAAGAGAAAGAAAAGGAAGAGGAGGAGGATGAGGATGAGTAGGTATGCTTCCAGTCAGCAGGAATTGGTGTCCGCATCGTTTCCTCGGTGGCCTGATCTTTGGAAGTGGAAGTGGAGACCTGTGAAGAGAAAGACGGAGGTAGGGTGCACATCTTTATTAAGCCCAAGAGTTTAAGTGGGATAAGTTGCCACTGACCGTGCAGAGCTCGCTAACTGGAAAATATTGCACGGAGGGAAATTCGTGAAATCGCCTTTGGAAACACCATTTTAGGCGTGGCGTGTTATGCGGTTCGCGACACCCTCTTCCTTCTCCATCACAGCAAATGCGGTGGTGCTACCTCCTCAACACACTGCGTCACCTCGTGAGCCACCACCCCTTCCCACGTCGTCAAAGAGGCACTGCTTTCTATTCTGAGTTATTTCGTCCCCTTCTATATTTAAGATGAGTGAGATAAAAATGTATACATGCATGCATGCCTACTCAAACTATCGTCGGCACAGCTCCCACTACAAGAAGGTAAGTCTCCAATTTACAAACGTTGTGCATTCTAAGCAAAGTATTCCTGGCAGCGGTAACTACTGTGTCACGAAGTAGCTTGCATGCTTCCTTAGTGTGTCACCAACAAGGGTTCAGGTGGAGGAGAAGGAGGAGGATTGCCGTCGCAACTCTCTTATCCCATACGGTGACTACCTGCTGAGTCTCTACTGCTGGAATGTTTTGGAGGCGGAATGTTATAGCTACTGTTTGACGCTCAGTAGGAGTTGCACATCGAGGTAATTATTTGATCGGACATTGGCTGGGGTGGGGGGGTTGCACACAAACGTAGGAGATCGCGCAAAGAGGCCGAGGAGTAGGAGAAGCAGAGAAGAGGCATCCGCCTGCATTCATTTTATTTATAAAAGCACTACCCCGCATAATCAATAAGACAGTGGTTTTGTTTCATAAGAAGACGTTGCAGTAGAGCCGCTTGCAGTGGTCAGTCAAACTACACACCAGGGCTCTTACTTCAGCCCTTTGTCAACTTCTCGTAGCTGATGAGCTAAACCTAACCCAACCTAACAAATTGTGGCGTTGTCACCACGCAAATACCTGCTGCACGCTTTTACAATATTCCTCTCAGACTAATTTTATTAACAAGAGCTCATTTGCTCAGAGGAAGTGGTAAAGTTATGGAAGGGGTCTGGCCTTAAATAATGATGTCGGTTTTCCTGAAACTTCTGTCTCTCTCACACAATTAGTTGTATGGATAGCGAATTGCTTTGAGACAACAGCCTATAAATAAATTAATGACGCTCATAGACCGCGTCATAATGATATTGAATTGCAGCATGCTTTCGAACGAACGAGCATAGTCAAGAAATTGATAAAAGCATTATTCGACTCAAAGTGCATGCTTTGTTTATTTTTAGGAAAGAGTTGCCAAACTAAAGGGACACTGCATGGTGTAGTGCCTAGCACACATATTACGATCTCCATGATTGTTGAGCTGCTGTTGATGGAAATATAATATCGCTACTCAACGTGTTTTGACCTGTTGTACGCCTACACTTTGCAAAAAACCACTTTTGAATGCACAAGAAATGTGCAATTTTGGTGTATCTAGGACTACTTTTGCTCATCGTATCATTTCGTAGGTACAGATTAATGCAAAGTAGAGTTGATATTCGAAAAGAATGAGCAAAAGACGCTGATTCCGAAAGTCGTCTACAAACAGAAATAGAACAGAATGGAAAAAAATTTTTTACTGAATATAGTTACATGCGTATGATGGGTGACAGATTTTAATCCAACGAAGTTTATAGAACCTAATCATTTTGTCCTATATGTCAATTGAAATGCATCACGTATCGTTTAAGACCAAAAATAAATACGCACACTCTTTGTAATTTTTTTTGACTCACGTCAGTTGTTGATTGCATGTTTTGTTAGGTGAAACAAGTCTTTAAGTTAACTTAATCGCTCATCATTTTGGAGGTCATCAGCGGTAACTGCTTTCCACCTCGTTGGTAAGTGCGACCATCGTAACACTAAAATGACATGATTTCGGCAGAAGTGAGTCACGTTTCTTTCAGAGAATCATCTTACTTGCTGAAAATTACTCGGCAAAAATGGAGTTACGGGACATGAATTTCATTAGAATGTACTGCATCCTTTAAGGTGGAATGCAAGATCAGGGTCCCGCCTTTGGCATTGCTTTGCACATATTACAGGTAAGATTAAATTGAGTTTAATGATCTCTTACCACACTTGTCATGCATTAACTAAAATAGCTGTTCACTGGATGATTAGACTTTACTATTATTTAATAGCTGTGGTGCATGGGTTAAAAGCCTTTAAGGCAAGGCAGTAGAAGGATTTAGTTACCAAACTGCTGCCCACCGCCGTCGAAAATGTCAGAATGGATCAGCTTTTTAATGGCATCTTAAATCGATGTATAAATAAGGCATTACAAAAGTGAAATAATGCCAACTTAGCCAAAGTTTACTGTGCTCTTAGGGTTTTTCACCTTAGTCTTAGAGTGATCATAATAAGGCCCCGACTTACTTACCTGCTTAGTAGTAGGCTCTTTTTTGCAAATGCTACACAGATCTCCTTTGAAACTATAACGTTTTGTGTCATGCAGCTGGACTGAGAGTGGGCATTAAAGAAAACCAGGACGCGCCATATTTTGTTCTTTAAACCTAAATTTGGCTAGGATTAGACTATGCGTGTTAGGCTACTTGCGTTCCAGTGAAATGCATTTCAATTGTAGGACGTTTGATGCCTAGGAATGAGCACAATGTAGTGCAAATGATTTTAATACGAAAATCGGGACAGCATAAGTACATACCTGCGATCTAGTTTCTTGATATTTGATCGAAATTATTTAATTTTGTACTTGACTCTTCCTTCCATCGCTGGTAGCTGTGGTATTTTCCGTGTTGTGCATTAAAGTTTGAACCTGGCCGATGTTTAAGTAGCTTATTTTGACAAAGCAAATTAAAATAACACAAGAATATAAAGTTGCGCTATTTTTGGTCTATTTAGCTACAGAGCCGACCGAAATTGTATTCTAGCAGTCTATTCTATTCAGTAATTGTTTGCGGCAGTTCCTTTATCAACTTGTAAGGGTAAGGTTTGGCCGATGATAAGAGCGCCTAGGATGACACAGATAATTGACAATTAACGAATGCGCACTCCAAGTAATCACAATTGGTTGAATTTGATAGTCATATGCATGTTTTGCTCTGTAAACGCTTTCCCTCTTTAATCCAAAGTCGGCCAGAAGTGAAACTCACCGTTCGACTTCCTTTTGTACTTGCTTGTTGCAGTTCTTGTTCACATATCTAGCAACTTTGACGTGTTTGATATGTAGGGAGTCCGTTTTAGCAAAGAAAGTTGCGATAGCGCAAATAGATGCAATTTTGATCCAGACTTGTTCAATATTAAGACTTAGTGGTAGGCTCTCTCCCGCACTTGCTTGACGTAGCATGGTGGTCCGATTTCGGCAATGAATTCTGGACTAGCAAAAGAACAGAGCTCCATCTTATTTTAGTTACATTAATGCAAGATTCCTTAGACTTTATAATCAGCAACTCGTTACCTTCTGTAAGAGATTGCAGCTGTTCCCGTTTTAAAATCGGACACCGTAGGTGTGGTCGAAATGAAGGGTGTCTATCGTGGCTAAAAAAGCTGGGAAACTACAGGTCTAGGGATGCGCTTTGTTTTGTCTTTTTTGATCTCGAGTTGCCCAGTTATGAGATTTGGCTGCTTACTTTTTAAGTCCTTGCAGCGGTCTTGCTATAAAATCAGGAAATGTCGGTACACTTAAAATGCAGGTTGTCTATATCGGCAATGAGAGCTAAGAAAGCATGGTGATAAAGAAAAGTGCAAAAGTAAGGAAAGGTTTGCGCACTTAGAACAAAGATAAAGGTGTTTAAGCTTAAAGATTGACAATGCAAATGTGTGAAAACATGAGATAAAGAGAGTAAAGTTGAATAGGGTGAATTAAGCAATGCATTTTTTAAAAAGCATAGTTTGCTTTATGGAGTAGGAACGTACTTCATGTTTGTCAAACACTTGTCTTCCCTTCTTATTAATGGCATTAAGCAATTAATTTACTCTACGCCTGCTCTTGCTTCCTCCTCTTATTGACGATCCATCCGTGTGCCAATCTCATCCCTCTCTTCGTTTGTGTGGCTGCTTCAATATTGTCGCCTCCTCTAGTGTGCTATTCGATAAAAAGTCAAGCTCTTTTCATTAAGTCAATTGTTTTATAAATCACAGTCACATGGTTAGATGAGTGGGCAAGTGAAACAGTGTGGGAAAGGATGGAAGAGGGTAGGAAAGAAGTGAAGAACACTGCACTGCAGCTCCATATCCACGACGTCTCACCTACCTCTTGACTCTTTCGGCTAAGTATTCCTGTTGCTTTACTTATACCGAAGAAGCCCATAGACCAATGTTGCCATTCGGAATGAAAAATAGCATTCGTCTAGGCACAGAATCAGGACACGCACCAGATAAGTCCCTTTGCTTTAATCAATACCATTCTTTGGGGGTGATGTGCCGATTTCTTATATCAACATTCTACTCTGCACACTTGCTTTTCGTGTCGCAAATGTACTCTCAAAAATGCTCTTTACTTCAGGAGGCCTGCTGGTGTAAATTAACTTGCCTATCATTCATGTCCTACTGCAAAAGCAGTGCAGAACGGTACGCAAGTCCACATTTGACCAGATATGACTAATTTAGATTAAATCGGAATAGACAAGATAGGCAACCGAGGCTAGATTATGACAGGCTTGAGTAAGGCACCCTACACGATGCCATCTAAGCCAGCTGCAACACTTAAATTTGGCCCGTTCAATCAACTTGACGTAAATCCATGCCAAGTGGTCGTCTCTTACTTTCTTGCAGACATTAGGGATCGAGGTACGCGGACTAAAAGTGAGCCCGATGACGTCTTTGAAATAGATAAAGAGGAGCTCTCTTATCTACGTCTCATTTCTCATGTCACACTCCAGCCCATCTTCGGTGAGTGTATCCTTTGTCGCCCACTACGCTCTACAAGCTTAAATTCATTGAGTCTTGCATTGCGTCAAACCCATCCAAAAGAGGAAGTCAGTACGCCTACCATTTTAGCTCCTTACCCTTATTTCTCTACTTTGGTGCCATGTGAATGTCACGCACCTCTGTGTCTTCTACTCTTCTCTTATATTTTCCTTCTACCTCATCATCTGCCAGCACCCTCTTTGTAGGCTCCTTTTCATCTCTTCACTAGTCTCAATCCTGATTGTAACGTGATTAACTAATGCACAAATTCATAATCCAGATCAAACTAGCACAGATTAGACTGGATCTGACTTACTCAAGCTCTACTTGGAACCGATTCTTGTTTTAGCATTGCTTTGCTTAGATTATCACCAACTCTTTATTTTTTTATTTTTCGTTCTGTCATTTTAATTTGCCCTACTCCACTTCGCCTCAATTCCGTCTCCTACTTCTACTCCTCCTTCGCTTATTTTTTTTAGAGCAAAGTTGCAAACTAGTCGAATTCCTTCCTGCTTATCTCACTTCCCAGTCCTTTTTTCTCTGTAGAGAATCCCCCTATCTGACTTTTTACAATAACGAGTAAAATTGTTCGCTTTTGCTCCAGACAGCCTGCTTTGTACCCGCACTGCATTTACGCCTGTCTCTTTGTTTGCCCAAGTTTGTGTGTGCAGCATTGCTTCCTTTCACTTTTGTTCATTTAGAGAGTGGCCTTTATTGGCGACTAACGAATACAAGCAGGAACGTGTATGTGCTTGTAAGTGTGAGTGTGGAGGCGCATTCTCCTCATCTTCGCCATCTAACTTGTCCTTCTAGTTAATCAAATCGACTACGAGGAGAGCGCTGGCAGAC
>JADWOT020001494.1:0-32597 GCA_036345935.2 Taenia hydatigena | reverse complement strand
CCTTATAGACCTTAGACCTCTAGGCTTCAGCTGTAAATAAAGGCTCTTAAAACATCAGGCACGGCAAAAATTAAAAGATTTAATTACGACTTTAACTAAAAGTGCAACCAAAAGGAACCAAGCAAGTGCACCAAAGCTTAAGCAAATATAGGTTGAAGCGGAAATATAAGAAAAGGCCCCTAAGGCCTAATTCTCATTGAGCATAAATAAAAGAAATATAACAGAGTGAACCAATACAGATAGTCTATTTTCAATTCCTTCATAAGTATAAGCTCGAGCCGCAATTATAAACCGATATTAAATAATTAATCAGGGAGCATCAAAATAAAACTACAAAGGCAAAAGATTGCAGATTCACTATTATGATCAAGACGGAATCTAAAAGCAGTTAACGAGGGCGCAGCGATATATTCCAGCCGCTTTCGGTTCATTTTCCTACAGAAAATACTTAAGCGGCATTACTTAAATCGAAGAAAAGGATTGCAATGCTCAAAATGCCGCATATTCTCTATCCTAATTGGGGCTTAATAAAAGGTGACCAAATAGACCACCGCTACATAAAACGACTAATTTCGGTTGCTTTACCAACGCAAACTCAACACGCATCGCGTGAGACGAGACCATCAGGAAACGGTAATAGTAGACGAGAGGTCGCGGAATGCATTTTCTGATCGAGGCTAAAATGAATCGCAAGGGGTTTTATATCAGAGACAACCTGGCTATTTCAGATTCTAATCCCAAGATAAAACTTAAACGGGTCGAACAAAACCCAAGCGGCATTATTTAACTCTAGAACATCAGAAAACAATAACAGGAGACGCGAGTTCACAGGTGCCTTTTTCTAATAAAGGCTGAATCAAAAGGAATGAAATCGAGCGCAGGGATATAACCGGCATATTTTCGGTACCTCTCCTAAATAAGTTTTATGTTTGTCGATTTGAATCATGTCGTCATTGCTTGACTCGAAAAAATTACACATAATTTTACAAGACAAGAGGCCGCGAAACCCGTGTTTTGGTCAAGGCTAAATCAGAAGTGATGTCCCGAGAAGAAGTGACTACTCAACTACCTTCGGTTCTTTTCATAAACTAGTCTCAGTACGCTTCGACCGAGACTTAGCATTCATTACTTAAATCGAGAGCTTCAGAATGTATTTACACTGGACAAGAGGCCACAGAATTTCTTTTCTGATCAAGGGTAAAACCAAAATTGATGGATTACGGCGCAGTAGCATAATGCAACTAATTCAGTTTCATCCGCAACCAACTTCGATATGAGCCGAGCAGAACTAAGTCGTCTCTGTATAACTTGAGAATGTCACGAAATACTTACAAAAGACAAAATACCGTAGAGCGCCATTTCTGGGTAAGGCTGAATCAAAGCGATTCATATATAAAGCTTAGAGACTTAGCACGATTATTTCCCGTTCCCTTGGAAACATAAATTAAGTGCCTCTCTACCCAAACCAGTTCGCTACTGATTAATATCAAAAGCAGCTGCGGAAGACTGGAAGCCTCGAAATTTCAGATCTGAACAAAACAAATATGAAAAGGATGTGCAGGTACCACATTTGATCATGCTAAATCGATGGCCAGAGCTTGTCTAGATCATTTCTAGACTAAAGCATAAGAAATATGGAACACATCGCAGCTAATGCGACACTCATGAACAAATTTGCGATGGTTCCAGCTGTGCACTGATATAAACTGCCAATTACTTCCATTATGGTGGAACGAGAACAGCGGCTAATTAAGGCTTTCAATTAATTTCCCTTCGTCTTGAAGTATCTCTTAAATACTTTAAGTTCACTGGTGCTACCTGCTTATTCTATAGACTTGTTTATTAGCCCGAGGTAACGACCCGAATGAAGCAGTTATCGCTGTAATAATAAAAACATAATAAATTGTAAAGTAAATTTGTCGGACAAGTGATCGCTATTACTTATTTTGCAAGAAATACGACACTAATAGCTATGAGATGCTGTTTATTCTTACCTAAGATGTGTGCGAAGTAATGGCATAGGCAGAATTCTGATTCCAAGTAGTCACTCGACTAGCCCATGTTCAATGATATAGACGCTAGTGTAGCAAGATACATCTCCATGTAAGTTGAAGGACTAAATACCGTTTCCGTCAAATAATCCCTGGTAGTGTGGATATATTATCTATAGGTTCCAATGCATCGACAGGGGAAATGGCACTGCCGCCGTCAATGACCTTGAAGACGAAGAGCGAATTAGTTAATTTAGAGGCTTGCTTTCCTAACACGAAGGTACTAGCAGCGATCAAAAGATGGCTTTTATAATTGCTTTCATAATTTACACTTATTTTGATTTTAAATGGTGCATGATATATTCGATTTGGTTTTTGTATTCCACTTGATTAAATAATGCAAACTTGTTTTGAACCCGAATATATTAATTAGTATACTCGTGTAGCCGTATCTGATAATAATTTTTAAATACATTTATGTGTTTATTTATTCGAAGAAAGTGCGGGGCAATGTTTTTATTTTATTATCCCTAACACCACAATTGTAGCGTTCTGAGGCTTCCTTGAAAGCAAAAGGAATAAATAATGCTAGGGCAGAAAAATATGTTTGCCGAACAGGAAGGAATCTAAACTCCTGGCATGAGCTAGAGTCCTCCTCCCCTGACAACGGCTATAGGACCACTCAAGTGACTTTAACCAGAACCAGCAGTTGCACAAACCAAGCGTTGCATCCGCTTCTTCAAATCTAGCTATTAATATCCATACCTTTACCAAAGACATTGTAGAGTCCCGAGGCACCCTCAAAGGCGAAAGACAGAATGCTAGAGTGGAATACATCTTCAAAGGGCAGAAGGAAATAAGCCACTGGCATGTCCTGGAGGCCAGCCCACGCAGCCAGGGCAATATGGCCACTTCTGTGACCCTGACAGAAACCGGTAGTTCAAACAAAGTATTACAGACATGGCTCGCAATTTTAGTTTTTGACAATGTTGCAATGCACTGTAGGCACCCCTACGTACCAATATTTTACCTTACACGAGTTGTTAAGACTGAGTAATTTGGGGTGCATACTTTTAGAACATTTATATTTTAAGCTACTACGTAGTCTTACTTGGACCAATTCTTTTGCTCTTCGTGAACAACTAGGAATCAAGCACATACATCCCTTTATAAAAAGTATTCACGCCTTCAATATGCGCATGACATGCATTTCGATCAGTTGACAAAGCTTTGCTTGACTGCCACTGTCTTACAACTGCGGTGGTTGTGTTGGCTTCACTAAAAAGGGGGGGTCAAATGGTTTTCCAAATTCATTCAAGCAATGATAGAAAGAAGATATAAAGTGATGAGAAGTGGAAGAGGAAAGAGAAGGTGCAACGATAAAGAAAAATGGATGCAATCGGTGGAAATAAAAGGCTGCTCACACAAGACTATAGTCATTCCTCCTACAACAATGCCAAATCTGTCTTTCGCGAGGCCAGTCCACCTGCTTCAATTCCTGTCTTTGCTAGACATCGTTTCCTCACCTCTCTAATGATATCTCTATACTTTAATCCCCCAACTCCTCCTGGCCCTCACTCTCGTTCTCATTCTTGCGCCTCCCATTCCTCTTCTCTACTTACTTCTCTTCTTCTTTCGATTGTTTTGTTTGTTCTTCTTCAAATCCTCCTCTTCCTACCTTCTTAATGCCTGTGAAACAATTTTAAGTTTCCTTAAGATGTCTACACTGAGATACTGCACCTGTCACTACTTGGCTACTTACATTCCAAAGTGTCACTTAAAAATGGCCTGGTATGATGGAGTGGGATGGCCATCAAAGGTCTTAAATGTTTAATTTAGGGCCTTGCATATATGATAAGCAGAGTATCAACATCTAAATTTTTAGGCTTCTCTTCCATTTCAGACAACTCTCAGCTCCTTATTAGCAGCATTCTCACCCACTCTTCCTGCTTAACTGGACATGACCATTACATCATTATATGTACCAGTCTCGCCATGTCTAATACCTCGAAAATCGCAAAAGAACCAGCAATACAGTCATCTTATGGAGTCCCTTGATGACGATTACGAATTTTGATTAAAATGCTAGAATTCCACCCACTAAAAAGAGTTTACAATGTTTAAAAAGTTTACATAAATAAACTATACTCAAGATGTCCTTAAGATCCAATCTCATGTGTGTGCAGCCCAACAATGGCTCAAAAATGTATCTTAGAGCAGGCTTTAAAGTTGTCGAAGAACATGACTTGAGAATTTCGAATAACCAATACGCGACGACTACACTACTGGTGATCTTATGGGCATCTTGAAGGCGCAGGGGACTTCAAGAGGTAGTAGTGCCGACGCTGTGTCTTGCCCATTTGCGTTCTCATCGTTTCCGAATGCTGACAGGCAAGGAATGCGAAAAATGTTACAGAATGGAAAGAAAATGCAGAGCAAGGTACAAAGGAGGTTTAAAACTTCTAAGAATCAAATTGACGCACTCACATTTAAATGGAAAATGGTATTTCATCATTTATGACTTCATTTATCCCACTCGCCATCCATGCATGAGATTTTGCCCTGGTTAATGGGTCTTGTCGATGGATCGCCTGCGTGGCGGGGTAACTT
Organism: Taenia hydatigena; assembly: GCA_036345935.2. Taxonomy (NCBI): domain Eukaryota; kingdom Metazoa; phylum Platyhelminthes; class Cestoda; order Cyclophyllidea; family Taeniidae; genus Taenia; species Taenia hydatigena. The sequence goes on along the minus strand of JADWOT020001494.1, from coordinate 27,996 downwards.
AGGTGCAACGAGGACAGAGTGTATGCACTTATCGACCCATCGATCGGCCAACATCGATGAGTCAGCAAAGGGTCGCACGCTGAGAATGCAGCCTATGGAAATCACAACCACACATCCACCAACACATTCAGCTGTGACTTATCAACCATCACATGTAATCGTCATTTCCATTGCCTTTCTGCCTCGACCTTCAACTCAAAGTAATAGAAGTGGGTGGTAGAGCATGGTGGTCCTTTAAATGCTAGTAAAATTGCTTAATAATAAGAAGACTTTACCAAAAGCTACCTTGTCATAAAATATTTTTACGGCTAGCGGAGCGACATAAGAGGACAGTACATGCCATTTTGGATTCTGCTCGAGTAAACTATCACATTAAATGACTCCGAATATGTCATGGATTGAAGAGGGTAAACGCAGCCAAAAATTTTGTTCTACTGTCTGCTGCCAGGGAGAACCCTCGCCTATCATTCGAAACCACGGCGGTAAAATCCATTCCTATTAAATTTCTGTTTTACTATCAACACTTGGTGGGTTCTGAAGAAATTTAACCGCTAAGGTGAAATTGCTGAGATGCTGGTGAATACAAGGAAGCGACGGACTGCAGATGCATGCGCCTATTTTATTTAAAATGTCGAATGTAGTTTTATGAGAGCAGATAATGACAACTGTCTAACATTTTGCTATATTGTCAGATTACGAAAAGGATTTCGATTGCACGCTGCTTGTGGATTGAGCGCTTATTCTGAAGTGAGAGCAGTTAATTTGAAACGAGGACGTACACATGTAGGCATTTTGTGAAGTGGTAACAGTATCTATGGGATGTTCAAACTCATCCATAGCAGACCATAACTTGATGGGGAAAAATATATAGCCAACAGATGTTGATGTGCCTATTTTAATGACCTTAAAAAGAATTTAGGGCATTTTGAAGTGCAACATTTATACATTGGCGATCGCAGTGGATTTAAGGAAAGTCTACACATTAACTTACACTTACCTCTCCTCTAAATAATCTCTACCACTGCTGCTCCTACTTGGAAATCAAGTTCGATAAATTTGAGTAGGACATACAGCAATAAGGGTAACTATCAGACTTGGTGATTAATTGTAGGAATTCGAGAGTCGTCTGCTGAAACAAGGACCTATGCGCATTGCTTTCATTTGCACTCTTGGCTCTTGCACTTGTATCTTTTTCTGGATCAGCACGCATATTTTTTAACATTTTGTGATGTAATAATTGCTATCTTTGAGAATCGGGAATGCACGAAGATAAAGGTTCTTGGGTGGACTAGTGTTTATCAAGAGTGCTTTGATGACTTTATTTATGGAACCTCAAAGATTGGGAGAATCGCAGGAGACGAAGACAAATAATTGAGTTGATGGTTCGCGAATTCACCAATGTCAATGACACTGTTCACCATGTGAAGAGAACGAAGCGTCAAATGAACAACCAATTGCAGCTTAATAGTCCAAAGCGACGCATGCATTTAATACTTAGGCAACAGCATAAAGCTTAAGGACTTGACTATCGATTAAAGCCATTGCAGCGTCTCAAGGCTTCCTTGAAGGCAAAAGAAGGACGAACGCAGACATTATATATATATATATATATATATATATTCAAGAGACAGAAGGAAATGAGCCTCTAACTTGGCTATAAGACCAGCAATATGGCCACCTCCGTGACCCTGACCAAGACTGGCGGCCCAGACAAACCAAGTACTACAAGGTAACTATGCCCACAAAAGTATAGGAGGGTGTATCAAATATTGAGTTATTTTGCCATTTAGTAATGTTGGTAAAGGTTTAGGCAAAAGATCGCCTGCAATATCATATAGTCTTGTTAATGATAAATAATGCGAGGCACGATGGCGGTGTAAAATAAGGGGATCACTGCAAGATGCGATGTGTGATTTAAATTTAGGAGAAGTGGATAATTTACACTGTTGCCACATTCCATCTAAAGACATAACTGCGCAATTATGCAACTAGAGATTCGCAGCAAAAATTAAATTGCTTGAACATGTGAAATATGTATTAAACCAACTGCTACATGCATCATTAATTAAAGTCAGAAATTAAAGGGCATGATTTAATGAATGCACCATATTTTGTGATTGTTTGAATCCGGACCAAGTCTTTGGATTGGCCAACCTGCCAATTATTTTTAAGGTCACTGGCGGTGACACTGATTCTCCTTCCGATAAGGTGTTAAAATAATCGCTCCATCGAAAGCGGCAAAATTCCGGCAGAAGGGACTCTATTCTCCAAAGAAGGGCAATTCATCAAAACTACTGGTCACTGTTTCGTGGCAATGACTTCGCAGGTCCTGAATTCCGCAAGACTGCATGCGGATTTACCGGAATATATTTTGATTAGCATGGGCCATTACTTCGCTGATGACTCAGGTGAGAATAAATTGCATTTTATGATTTCTTATTATGTCACTTATGCGTAAAGCAAATAATGATACTCTCTCACTGGACAAATCAAATTTACTGTTCATTTTTAGTATTTTTAGGATTTACACACGGATGAGGATGCTTTATTAGAATCGCAATAATACTCACGTGTGCATAAGATGCGGAGTATATTATTTAAGCCAAAGTACTTACCTACTGCAAAAACGTGGTTAGAAGTCTCCGTGCCAGAAGATAAGTGAATCAATTATAAATCAGCCGCTTTTCCCTTCTACCTTCATTATTAGGGTCCAATTAGCAATGGGCCTTGTCTCGTCGTTTGGGCCCTGCTTTTATAAGGCAGTGCGTGCTTAAAGCAGGGGCTGATTATTCTACGTACGCGCAACCAAATTTCTTTAACGCGAAAAGCAACAAAAGTGCTGCGCTACATATTTCACCGTTTCCATCTCTAGACATTTTAAATAAGGCTTTGGCCGGTTGCTTGTACGGGGTTAAAGAGGCAGGTCCCTTGTAATGAAATCTAATTCTGACCTAAAAGTCGTACTATTTAGGCATTAATGGTATGTTTACTTCCGCGCCCGCGTGGGAAACTTGTATTGTAAATCGCTTAATAATTAGGTTTGTCCGCAAGTTATTGCGAATAATTTCGGTAGGAAAAAGCGAAGAAGACAGAGCACAAGTAGCAATTTATTATTTTCTTTTCGGTCTGCAAATAGCAGGAATTTGTAATGGGTCAGTTTAGTTTTTCGTTTTTGCCTAGATGTAGCAGTTATCGTGCCAAACGTTATTAATGTAGTTCTGGTTAATATGAAGAAATGTTTGGGTCTCAGAATCTTGTTCACCCTTGCAACAGCTCATGATGGTACTCATGTTATTGCTGCTATTTAGGTTCCTCTAATGTGAGCTGATCCAATTGCGAATTGGAATGCGAGGAGCATGTTTATATTGCTGCGGACCTTTATGTCTCTTTTAGTGGTGCGTTGGTCAGTTTTGCGACTCAGAGGCTTGTTTACTTTTGCAACAAGTTGCGGCAGTACGCATATCAATAATGTCAGTCTAGGTCGTATCGATTTCCCGAAGTTTAGATCGGTGCATCTGCATGACATTACGCATGTATAATAATGACAATTTATTCTCTTTGTATGTAAGCAAATTGGCTTAGAGGAGGGAAATGAAAGCACCAAAAGTGCTAAACCACATATTTTACCGTTTTTACCTATGTGTAACCTCATAAAGGCTTTAGTTGTTGGCTTTTTGCGGTGCTGAAAATACAGATCTGCAGTAACATAATTTTATTCTGAGCCAAAATTTTGTTAAAGTTTTGCGTTTTCGTTTATTTTTCATGTCCGAGTAGGGCTGTTCTTTTTTTACCGCTGTGTATTGAGGGCAATGTCGACTAGAAGTGGAAATGGCAGAACACAAAGCAGCAATCTATCATTTTTTATTCGATCTGCAAGTAGTGAGAAAATTTGCTTAGGATCTTCTTAATAAGTGGTGCCTAACAGCAATCTTAAGCGTTAAATTTAACAAGTTGGGATTATCGTGCATTTGAAGAGAATGCTTTGGCATGATAGATAGATAGTCGATAGATGGTTTTTTTCCTTTTAGAACCAAAATTGTTTGCAACAGTTATACTATAAAAGACCTAAAAATTAGATTAGCCTAATGCCCAAGATGGCAGTTAGCTGCATGACGGTGTGTGAATGCTTGGGAAAAAATTTCACAGCAGAATGGGAGCACTGGCCGACGATTAAGGAGCTTCAAATGGTAAAGAAAGAACAGATGTCACGCATGCGCCGTTAGGATCAATTATCTGTCTTTATTAGAAATAGGACATAAGATATTGCTGCATCCCGGATAACTTCTGACAGATATTATGTGAGGAGATTATAGGCGCATAAAAAAGACTTAATTGCATAAGTCCGTTAACTCAGTCAGGCAACCTGATGTGCGGAGGCCTATGCTTGTTATCTGGATAGGCTGTCAATCGATAAGATCCCAGGACGATCCAGGCTACGGCGGACAAATAAGTGAATGCAAAGACGTCAGGTCGAACAAATCTGCTTTCGTTTATGACGGAAAGCGATTATTTAATTCAATCAGCGGCAGATTCTCAAACCTCTTTTGCTTTCTACCGCTCTCCGCTCACTATACTTCCTATCTTTAATTTGCCCTTGAGTCAGCTAAGGTGTTGCAAAAGATGTTAATACATTTGCAGTGCATTCGGAGCTCCGCTGTGAACTCTAATTAGCCAAAAAATAGTTCTCAGCTTTGATAATCAACTTCATCCCAAGATTGGGTGACGTGTCAACCGGCGGGTAGTGTTTGTCCCTCCTCCAAAAAGTGTGGCGGTATATATGCTTGGAGTATATTTGCTTAATTTCACAGCACTAATTTTAGTCGGTTGACGTTATGAGCTTTGAGTGCCTCCTGTAAACATCATGGATGCTTTGAACTTGGCCCGCCCTGCAAATCCACTTTATGCTGATCAAAGTGGTTACCACACTTTCACAAATTTGAATAGACAGGTAGGTGGTGGATTAGTGGTTGAAGGAATTAGCGAAGTGGCAAGCAGGTTCTTGGACAAGTGACTCTACTTTTGTTACTTCTCGTCGCTTCTGCTTCTATGTCCTACTCAAATAGCTAAAAACCAAATTGTAATTAAATAAATGCTTTAAACGTTTCGGCAGAGAAATAACAACCTATAAAGAATAGAGGTAAAATGTTAAACACCATCAGAGGTCACTTCTTAGTTAATTACGGCAAATTGAGGAAGACGGAGCCAAATAGTAAGGGCAAGCCTGATATACCCCAGAATTCTTCAAGTCTTCTCAGCGCGGTGACTTGAAGACCATAATCTTGAGCATTAGGGACTGAGTATGTACAAGGGCTACCGCGACATCACGTGACCAGGATGCGAACTGAGCACACTGGGGGCTTTCACATTATCACCGAGGTAAGTGGAGAGGTGCTCTCTAATCAACGATGTCTAGACCTATCTCGAATTATAGGAAAGGGGAGGAGATGACGAGCTGGAACTTATGTCCTGTCAATTAAATAACAAACCGCAACACTGACGGTTTTGTTAAATGGAGCTGGGGCGTGAAGAACAGCGAGGATTGCTTTTTCATCGTTAGTTGCAACGATCTTTGCAAAGGACTGCTACAATACTTATGTTCCTTAGATGTGCTTTGTAGGTCAGGGGCGAGAGGACGCTATGAACCAGGTCGTAGAGCAGCGTGGTCGCTCTCCTGAGGCCGACACATTCGCGTTTGTAAATTGGATCCGTTGCCACACCAAAATTGCATGCATTCGGCAAAAGAGAAATATATTTTTTGGAGACTCATCCAAATTAACGGGGATTGCTTGGTAGTAATGACTGTGCGGGATGTGAATTCTACGAAATCGAAAATTATTTCGTGTCCGACGGGAGCATAATTTGTTAAGCATGAGCCCTTTAACGAACGATCTGGGCCCAGGATTCTGCCTTTGGCATTACTTTGCACAAAATCCAGGTAAGAAGAAATTGCATTTTATGGTTCCTTACTATGCTTGATATGCATAGATTAACGAAGGCCATTTACTAGATAGTTCGGCTTCGCCCTTAATTCCTAAGGTTTAATATTTGATGCTCAGTAAAATAGCTTTATACCAGTTACTACAATACTCACCTCTAATCACGTATAAGGTACAATTTGCTTTTGGTTATTTAGCATCTTTACGATTGTATATAAAAGCCTTCGAGGCAGGACAAGAAAAAGATCAAATTACGAAAGAGTTGCGTACCGCGTTATACCGTCATTGAAAATTACTGAATGATGTTGAGTTCGACTGGTGGTTTAGAGTAATGCATGCGTTAGGTACTATACATGTGAAACAATGGCAAATTAGCTCAAATGCACTGCACTTCATGTATTTCTCAATTTGATCTGGCACTGGTCTTACTACGTCTCCAGCCATTAACCAGCTGCGGTCTCCTGCAAGACATTAGCACTTTGTGCCATGCAGTTGTACCGCAGCGGTGTTAACAGAAAACCAGAGAGCTCGGATGTTCACTGCACCATGTCTTGTTCGCTTTAATCTCTAATTAATTGAGATTAGGTCTCAAGTGTAAAGGTACTTCTGTTTCATTGAGGTGTATTGCAGCTGCAAGACATTTAATATTTAAGAATGACTTCGTTGTAATAAAATGATTTTAATGCGTAAACTGTAAGTATAAGCACATAGTTGCGATCAATTTTCTTGCTTTCTCATCGACAGTTGTTTAGTTTTGTATACACCTGCTTTTTCTATCTCTGGCAGCCATGATATTTCTCCTTTCATACCCCAAAAGTCGACCTGATAGAGAGTTGATGAGTCTATTTTGAGAAACCGACCAAAATCGATCAGAATCACAGAACAGAAGCTTATTCCGTTTAGTGATTGCTTGCGATATTTCTCGTATCAATTTGTAAAAATAAGGGTTGGCTGATGACAGCGCCTAGATTGATGCACAAAAAATTGATAATGAACGAACGGCACCCCAAGCAATCGGTTACCTTTGAGACCAGAATTGATCCTAATTAAAAGTCAGATGCATGTTTTACTCTGCAAATGCTTTCAGTAAGGACATAGAGCAACGTTCTTTTCTTCCTCTTCTTATTTAAATTAGCCGGAAAGGAATCCTACCATCTTTCCACCTTCCGTAATTGCTAGCGACATTTCTAATTTTGCAACCTCACAATATGGATGTGATCGAAGCGTGATGGTTATATTTTGGCAAGGAGGTCAGGACTAGTCAGGGTACGGATTTACTGTTGTTTCTATCCATATTGATCAGAATCAGGAATCGGCAGCTCGTTTCCATCCGAAAGCGATAGCGACAATTCTCGTTCTGTAATCGGACAAGGTAGGTATGTCCGACGAACATGGTCTCCGCTGTGTCAGGGAAAGCTGAGAGCCTACAGGTCTAGAGATGCGCCCTTTTATCTGTTTCAGTTAAGAATTGCTCTGAAGTGAGATTCGGCGGCTTCCTCGTTATAAAATCCTGCACTGTAGGTGCGATCAAATCATGAATTGTCTACATTAGCAAAGAAAACGGAGTGTGGTGGTAAAGCAAAACATAAAATTAGGGAAAGTTTTGTGCATTCAGACCAGAGCTAAAGTGGTTCAGATATGAACAGTAACAGCGCGGATTCGTGAGGTGATGAGACAAAAAGGGTAAGGTCTAATAAATTTAAACAAGTGCATTTTATATGAGGAGTAGACTATTTCAAGAAACAGGAACGTTCCATGTTTCTGAAAGAGCCATCGTTCCCTCTTATAAATAGCAACATGTAGATGTTCTACTTTTTCTACACCTGCTTTTGATTTTTCTTCCTTCATATTCCCGATCTATCAGTGTGTTACTTCATTCTTGTGCGTCATTTCAATTCTATCACTTCTGGCATCCAGTGTAAAACATATAGATGGGATAAGCTATGATTGGCTTCTTCTTGCATGCCAGTCAAGAAAAAGCCAAACTTTTCATCAAACCAATTACTTCATTTCATTAAGCCTTATGACTAAGTGAGTGGAGAGGCTAGAAAAAGATAGGAAAGGAATAAAGAACGCTGAACCACAGCCCCATATCCACGACTTATTATCTTTCAATCAGTTTCTTGCCCCTTTCAGCCAAACTTTCATGTTACCTTGCTCTTATTGAAGAGACGCGTGGACAACTATAGCCATTCATAATGCAAAATGACAATTTTAGGCATAGAACTAGGGTGCATCAAAAGTTTCTCCGTTAACTTAACAGAAATTTTCAAAGGTAAAATCGCAGCTTCTTTTAATCACTATTCGATCCTGCACTACGTTCGCTGTGCCGAACTTGCTTTTCATGTCTCGAATGTGCTCTAGGTCCCCAAATAAGCAGCTGCATCTGAGAACCAGCTGATGCAAAACAAATTACCCAATGTTCATGTCTCACTGCGAAAGCTCTGTAGCACGGTGCTCAAGTCTCGGCTTGACTAGATCTGACTAGGTTGGATTGGGTCAGAGTAGATAAGATTGGTAGACTAGGCTAAATTATGACATGCTTGGACAAGGCGCCTTATACGTTACCATTAACTGTAATTTGGCCCGCCTAATCAGCCCGGCATAACTCTGTGTAATGTGAATTGAGACCTTCTCTTTCATTTTCACAGACATTAGGAATCAAGGTACACACATAAGAAGTGGGTCTGATGACGTCTTCAAAATGGTTGGAGAGAAGCTCTCCTGTCTACGCCTCCTTCCTCATGTCCACTACAGCGCAATTTCTGTAAGTGTCTCCTTTTTTTCCTACTTCGCTTAATATGCTCTCAAGAATTGCGTTTTGCATTATGCCGCACTATGCATTCAACTGAAGTGGGAAAGGGGAGTGAGCACTCAATACATAGCACTTCCTTATCTTTATTTTTCCTCTTTATTGTCACGTGAAAGTCTCGTCCCTGTAGCCCGCTTTACGCTTCTCCCATCTTCATTTCCTTAGAACTTAGCATCAGTTCTTCCTGCCTCCTCCTTCCGCCTCATCCCCTACCAACGCCCTCTTTGTAAATCCCCATCATCTCCCTGCTGGTCTCATCTGATGCTCTCGGGTGAGGCAAGTGGGACACCTTCCGCTGGCCAGCCTGGCAGAAGGCGAGGCTCAGAGCTGTGTTCTTCCCAACTACATTTCATCGACCATCTCTCTGGTCAGGAACGAAGCCACCCATATTGACTTGGCTTAATGTTGGCGGTGTCAGTAGCAATGGGAGTGGTAGATGCCTTCATGGTATTCGCAAATGAGGCAAATTGAACACCTGTGGCTGGCTTTGTGGGTGGATAGTCGTGTGGATGTCTTGCACATTGTCAATCTTGAACGTGCTGGCTAAACTGCATGTTAGTTCTCCGATTTACGTAAGCTTTTTTACCTTCATTGGTGGATTTTGTGTCGATTGTTTCTCTTTTGCGCCTATTCAACGCACATAGTATATCGTGGAATTATGTTTAATGGCATTTATTTTGTGTTTTATTAATCTAATTAACTAACAACGAAATGGTTCCGGTATTTAATTTAAAGCCTTTGACTCCCTTATCAACCTTACTTGTCTGTATTTTCAGTGGATATTTTATCTAAAGAGATGGCAATTTTGACGATCACTTTCTGTCTTATTTGTGTCGTGGGAGTTCTTTGGGCTTCTTCTTTACACCCACACATCAATTGCCTTTATTTACCTTGGAGGTGCTTTTCTAATTCACTTCACTAGGTAGTAAAGGTGGTGTCGGATTGAGCAGGTATTTATACGATTCCTCCCTTGTGGGTGCATTTCCTTCTGGTTCGCTGCGCATGATATTCCAAATTGGTCACTCGGACCGGTAACTCACACTTGACATTTAAAGCGTTCAATGATGTACCAAGACCGGTCAGGCGACCAAACAACCGCTCGACTTGCATGTTAGTTTTTTGGGTATCCACCTCAATTTATTCGCATATTTGTGTGCAGGGTAGGTGGTGATCCTTAATGACTTGCATTTATTGTTAGAATGCTTTTTAGGTTGCATAGCGATTTTGTACATTGAGTGCTTTCAGCTCTCCTACTGAAAAAAAAAAAAACATTGTTTTTGGTTCCATCATCAGGTTAATTAAGGAAAGTAAGGCAGTAAGTCCCATGACTGCACGATACACGAATTCCGCTGCTACAAATTTCAAAGGATAGGTATTAGTCCTTGGATGGCGAGTTCATTTGTAGAATGTGCTATGCTTTCTTTAGGTTCAAAGCAAGACCTTTCGGTCACTCTGGCAAAGTAGTCAGCGGATTCTGAGTAATTCTAGAATAGTACTAGCGCGTTGTTCGATTATCACTGGCATGGATTTCTAACTGGTCGTCATTAAATTTTCGCGCTTCTTCTTCTACGCATAGTGTTTAAAGCTGCTCCGGTGCAAAATAACCGCATTCTATCCGATCGCGTTGCATTTTAATTGAGGCAGGCAGGCCCGGCTTGATAGCAGATGGTTTCGTGCCACCGCTTCCACCTGGAACACCATAAACTGCATTGCTTGCATTTAGGTCACCTTCGGCGATCACTGAGAGGGAGCGGCAGTCTCTTCTATTGTCTTATAAGGTGGCGAGACAATTTGGCTGACAAGGCAGGTCACTGCTTTTGGTTGAGTTGGACTGCAAAATGGGTCAGCTAACGCAAATAAAGAAGGCATTTCCCTTTGGACAATGGCGACACTATGCACAGAGCCGTTAGAGTATTGGCACGCTGGAGGAGAGGCGGCATTTATTTAACTGCTTGTTATGCCCATCTCCTGTCGGCACAATCTGCATAGGTGAGTAAGCGAACGCTAAACAGAGATGTAAGGGACTCGGGGACATGCCTTAGATAGACAGGCAAATAGGTAGAAGTGGGAATAGAGAGGCGGAACGTTGAAACCTAATATGAGTAGAATGGTTTGGGCTAGATGACTGTAGAGGAGCTGAGGAAAATGTATTAAAGAGCAGACTGTTGAGCGATGCGAACTGAATACCTGGCGAGAAATTTGAACTGCTTTGTAAAGAATTAGCCTCTGTGTTGATGGCAGCTAGAAGCCTGATGTCTCACTGAGGTGCACAAATGAAGGTACTGAACGGGAAGGTGATGAGAATGGTTATGAAAATGGGTGTGGGTAGATAGAAACTGGGCATAAAGTAGATAGTGAGAGAGCTACGTGCCTGTATGGCTGCTTGAGCTGGGAACGTGAGGAGGTGGCCTTCCAGGCAACATACAATATGTAGTTACGGTTAGTTGTTAGTTGTTAATAAACCGGGTCGTAGGGTGATACAAACTAATGGTTTAGAATGGGCCGGGGATGATAAGTAAAAAGATCAGTTTTTAGTGTGAGAAGAAGTAGAAGATGAAGGCGAGGGGTGGGAACCTAGCCAGCCAGGAAGGGAAGGGATGTCGATGTGCGAACGACTGGATTCAGAAATAACAGACACTAGGCAACTGGGAACAAAGAAAAGCAAGAAGATATTGAGTTGGATGAGTAGAGGATCAGACTGTTTTCTTTAAAGTAGGTACTTCAACAGAAATTGTGAGGGAGTGGTAAAGGATTGGGCTCATATGTGATAACATGCAGATAAGAAAATAACATGGAAGTATGTAAGTATTGTTATAGAAAGTGGACGCTTATAAAAGTAAAATGAGTTAGTAAGATGGAAGAATAGGCTACAAATTAACAGAAAGTAGAAATGTAGAAGTGAACGAGGCACAAAGGTAGAAAACGCAGACCATATGGTCATGATTTGTGGTTGAACAGCTTAAAATGCTTAGGATTAATGGGAATTAAATTTCTGAACAGGGGCAATGGGAAGTGAGATTGGCAGTGCACAAAACCGTAAAAGATTGAGACAGGTAGGTGCTGGAGTGCTAGCGATGAGGCACCAGGCGGGATTGATATTAAGCGACAGAAAACGACGACTGCGGTAAGGCAGAAAAAAAAATACTCTTAGCAACACGCACTGTCTTCATCTAATATCATTTATGCAGGTTAAGTTCGTATGGATTTATTCATCCTCCTTTCCTTTCCTTCGGCTAGTCCTGATATAAGGTGACGGTTCCAAAACACTTTTATTGTCTTTGACAGAACTGCAAATTTTCTGCTGATCATAAAGCATTGTATGATGGCCTTCGTCGGCGCCGAGGGATTCAAGCTGCGTTCCTGCCTCTCGTCCAAGAGGCATGTTTAAAGAAACATGAGCATTACACAGAAATATTATCATTGCCGAACGTAGCTAAACAAAAGACATGCAAGTAAGGACATAAGTTGCAGAAAAATTCTTATCTGTGTTACTAATAACCATTAGAACTACGAAGCATCGTTTTAAAGTCTCATTCTAATAATTTCCAAAGTTGCACTTCTTAAAAGCTTGCATTTATTTACATAAAATTAATTTTAACTCAAGTTTTGTCGATTTCAGAGTAAATAATATTTCTTGTGAAATGTGTTTTGCTTTTACTGAACTCAATATCCTTTACATACTTTTGGCGGCATGTGCGAAATACTGGGTTTTGGTGCGGTTGTTGTACGTGGCTCGCCATTTGCACAAATGGGCCGAGGTATGTGAATATTTGTTGTGAAAATTCTCAAATTATGTAACATATACATACATATGCTCCTAGCTAAGCCCTTATGCTAGCATGGAAGTGCGGCTATCAATTTTTGAGGCTTCCTGATTTCATGTGTGTAATGTTTGTCGTGATTTGCTCGAATTCCATTGTCTTGCTTGATTGAAGTCTGGTGTAGGCTACACCCATTTACTCCAAGCACTTTTTACAGGAAATGGCGTGTGTTGTTTCTAGTGGTTTTGTCTTCAAATTGTAGCGGAAAATGAGGATCTGATTTTTCATCATTCCCTACTAGCTTTTTTATTTTTGCGCAAGAACTTGCATACCAAACCGATGGATTTGTCACTTAAGGGCAGGCGAACTTTTTCAGACGAGTTAGACAACGTTTGAGGTTCCATGGTAGTTGTTTGATGAAACCAAACAATTGCGCCAAGGAGCCGGTGTGCACATAATGTAGCAACCCCAATATGTAAAGCGTTGCCTCGACTTTCGTCCTCTAGCGCATTGCTGAGCTCAAAACTGAATTTTGGCTATCCCAGCGGCTTATCGTGAGCATCCGCTTATCAGCTAGAGCCTTTGCGGCACCTCCTTTTCCCTACCCTAGTGGACAAAGAGTTTGCTGACTTCAATAGCGAGTAAAAATGAAGGATCGTATGCTGACCTCAGTGAATAGATGAAATATTTCTACCCTTATGAAGGCGTCGAACCCGTGGGTGTAGCTCATTTTTACTGAGTGAAGAATTAATACCCAACATCGTCTCAGTTTAGATGTGGGAAGAGATGCAAAGCAATTTGGGTTCGAAAGTGCCAAAATCATAAGTCGATACTTTACCTCCGCTTCATGGTCCAACGCAGGATTTTGGTTTTCGCCTGGGTAAATCTTGTCCAAGTGCTGTAACAAAAGTAGCTGTGTTGGTTGCAAATCGGAAGGATTTCCGCTCATGGGCATAGTTTCTTCGCTCCTAAGAAGGATTGGTGCTTTCAATCTCTCAGTTGCAAAGGATAAGGTAAATGTCTCCTCTGTGCTATGCAGCCATTGTTGCGCTGAAAGAGCTCGTATCGTGAGGCTCGTCGCTCAGTTTGAAATGTGTGATTCATTAAGCTCTTCTATGGGGCAGAGAACTGCAGCACCATGGCAACGAGCATGTGGCGAAGGCGAACGCTTAAAAGATTGCGTCCCCGGTGGATTCTCGGGTGGGAGCTGCGACTCTAGATAAGCTCGAACTACCACAGATTTTCATGTTGAGAATATTATGCAAATGGCCATCACCTCTGACTTTAAGGCCCATCTCATTGTTATCAACGAAATAATCTGGTTAAATTTAATTGATGTTACGAATGGCGGAGAAGTGGTTAGGACGCAACACTAGTCATACTGGAATGGGGTTCATTTTTTAAGACTAGCACGCCACACTTTCGTAACACTTATCTTTCGGTCAGAAAGATTGCCACAACTTCCAATGTCAACGTTATATAACCAAATTAATGTTGGTTGAGTGTGATTATCGCACTAACCCTTGTAAAGTCTCAAATGCCTCAGAAACTCCAAGAAGAAATACGAGGTTGGCTACCAACGATGGCCGCTTAGCGCGCCACCTGACTCTTAAACACCTGCATAGAGAGCTGATACAGGTTATCCAGAGGAGTCACGCAAGTGCCCTGAATAAAAAATGCGCTTAGTGTGTAGCAGCTAGGCTTAACGTGTACCGCAATCCACCTCAAACATCTGATGTCCTTGCATTGTAGTGCCGATGACCTTATTTGAAGTAAAAGTAGGAGCGCGCTTAGTCTATGCAAGCCAAAAGAGCACCACTTCCATATGCTGTTGATGCTAACACAGGCAGCTACCAAAAACTAAGTTTCGGCGAAACTTGTAGTTTCGAGGTATATAACGCCACCGGTCTTGGGTGAGAGTTACTATAAAATGAGTTGCGTCCTTTGAAATATTAACCGCACATTACCCTTAGGCTAATATTATCCTGTTCCATGGAGGCAAAACGATTCATTTTCAAAGATAGCTAGCCTCAATCAATAGATCGTTGAGTGAAATTATGACCTCCCTTTTTGATGTCAGATAAACCGGCTCAAATTGTGTTTAGGGGTACCACTGTGCAGGCTGAGGCAAAATTTTGACGAAATTTCTACATGCTTCTAATCTGGCAATGATGGGTTTTGTCGTGTTTTAATTTATTCAACGATGGAAAAATTTCAGTACAGAGGAATAACAGCTTCTAAATATTTCCTTTAAACTTTGCCCCTCTGCAATTGGTCTGCACCAGCTTTGGGTAAATGAGCATCAAGGCGGGTCTCGCTGCATCCATATCAGAAAACGGACTTTTCAAATCGGGTTGTAGGACTCTACCTTTATTTGTCCCTTAAAGGTCACCCATTTCTTCTTCGATAAAAGTCGCTTTTCTTTCGAACTCATCTTTCTAGTTTATAATTAGTTATGTAAAAGCATCACAAGCGCAGTTTATCAAAATTAGTCTTAGAACGAAATAGATGAAGTTTAAGTGGCTGCATATCTGTTTAACTTCTCGGATACCGACTAGCATTCTACCCGTGCCTCATCATAGGTGCTATCTTTTTCTGTCTTTAATATAGGCTACCCCTACAAGAATTGTCCCCTCCCCCGCGTTATTCTTTAGGTCAACTTTGCGCCGCGATGATTTGCATCTTATCATTTAAATGATCTCGTGAAGCCCTCGCTTTCCCTAGGCGCAGCTAAGAAGCATTGTATATTGTTTATAGTTTTAAAAGCATTGATAAGAATAGATAAAATTTGTGCTTCATTCAACGTGCTGACGCTAGTGTCCACCATTAGCTTCTGCATTCGTTTGCGTGAATTTTAGTTAAAGACAGCATTGCTCCATTGCAAATTCTAATTTAAACCGAAGGGATAGCTTTAAATGCACCTTAACTTGGTGTAGAAAGCGAGGTCTATTTTACCAAGAACATGCAAAGTAGACTTGATTTTGACTTAAATATGATGAAAGCAACGAAACTGCAGTTTGAGTCATTCATTTGGCTAGTTCTTTTACTTTGTCATTATTTACTGGGAAGCAGTAGCAGATGTCAAGCTTAGTTCTTTTCCGACTTAGGCTGGCGATTGTGCAGCTTATCCTAAAGAAGCCAATCAAGGTTTACTGACTCGACGGAAGCAGACGGGTGAGCTTACAAGTTTGCTACCAGATAGAACGGTTAATGAATAGTCTAGAGTCAACCATAGCCCTTCAAACACATGGATGGTGTCTCTTAGACATGCCAAATCTGAGACCAGATATTTAGACTCGGCTATGAACGTTGTGAGGCGCGGTCGCGAATTTCTCTATGCTGACTCAACTCTAACGCCCCTAGACTTTGCCTCTATATAACCCATAAGCCCTACGGTCAAGATTGTTTTTCATCATTATGTAGTATTACCTTGTTAGATTAAAGCACATCAGTTTGGTAGAGCTGAAATTCAGCCCACCCCTGTTAACACTAAATGCTTTCCATGGAATATCCTAATGAGTCTATAGCTAAAACTTTGCGTCTATAGACTGCCATTACTTATGGCCACGACATCGCCTTCTTTGTAGTCATCCTCATACTTACTCGACGGAGCGAGTGGTGAAGATTTGATTTGGATGCAGGATGGTTTGCCTTGAAAAAAGGCTTGCATGGCTAAATAGCACTTTGAATTTGTTACCAAATGTCACGCAGACCTCCTGTTCAGGAAAGCCACTTTGCATTCTAAATTGAACTTTATTAGCGCTGGTCGAATGTGAATACTGTACGGACCCATTAAATAGCTCTTTGAAACAAAAGTAGCCATAGCTGAAATTAATTTAACCCGGATGCATATCTTACCGGTCTAATTTCCCCCTAAGACTTGAAGAGTAGGGCTTGTTTTGGGAGCAAAATTCATGGATACAGAAACGGGACACAATGATTGCGAATGAGTGTAGCCTTAAAAGCATCTTTTGTTGCCCTGTCTTTTACGAGTGCGAAACAAGGCAGTACGTTCTTGTTCGTCTTTTCTGTAATTGAACAGAGAAAGGGCGTACGCAGTCTCCCTCAGAATACAAAGGCGTTTATTTTGTTTGCCAGTGATGACTCGTCTGTTCGGATGAAGTGGGAAATCAGTTGAATTTGGCAAAATGCGTGCTATTTACGACTGGATAGCATTCCTTAACGAGTTCATTAAAGTCTATTCGCTTATGATTGGCGACTCTCGTCTTTCATCAGATTCATTCCATTGGTACATGATCCAGGTTAATTGTATAACAGCGATCTCAATTCAGCACTATTTGACCATCTACATGAATCCCATTTGGATGCGGGAGACAAAGACGGGAAATGGAGGGGAGGAAGTATTGCATACATTTATCTAGTTTTCCACAGCGTGGTATGCTATTGTGATCATTGCGTCGTAGCTAGAATTCCTGTGTAGTTAAGCGTACGAACTGGGTTACCGGTAAACTTATGATTGCAGGCAAAATCTTATCAAAGTATGCGCATTGAATTAGTTAGCAACTGACTTTGACAAGTCTCACCAACTAGTTTTTTACGGTATTTTTTTAGTAGAGGCAATGTTTGTGGAATCACGAGTCTAATTTCCATGGTTTTATTAGGCGTTACATAAATTATCTTATCAAAAAGGAAAATCAGTTCCAAATAATTGCTTGTGCATGTCGCAGAATAAATTCTGCTTTTTGAATTTCTAAAGTAACTTGCATAAAAAGGTATCACCGTACAGATCCTGCCAGGCGTATTTTGATCTCGGCTCGAAGATGGCATCCTTACATCAAACCCAAAGGTGTGTTAGACGCTTCAAGCTGGACAAGGAACTGCCGCAACTTCAAGTAATTTTACGTTTAACGTCCGCCTTGACTAGTTTAAATGGTGGAGTGTATGCATAGATGGAATGTGCCCCACCCCCTCTTTATCCACCCCAGTTTGCTAGTAGTACACACCCAGCGAAGTGACACATTTGAAAATTATTATCTTTTTGATATTTAAATGCGCGCTCCTAGGTCAGCTCACCTAAGGCAATTTTTAAAGTTGCAGCTAATTTTGGTGTGGAGAAGTCATGAGATTGTGTCAGTATTAGATAGGAAGGCCAATCTACTACTGAAAGAGTGGGCATGCTATGCAAGTTCTTAGGCCGTGAAATTAAAGAATTTTTTCCATGTTTTCCTTTTTCCTCTGACGTCATTCTTGCTTCATTTTACAATTATATCCAATTGTGCCTCAAGGACTCTTTTGGCCTAAGAGAATCTTGCAGATGGAATT
Source organism: Taenia hydatigena (assembly GCA_036345935.2). Taxonomy (NCBI): domain Eukaryota; kingdom Metazoa; phylum Platyhelminthes; class Cestoda; order Cyclophyllidea; family Taeniidae; genus Taenia; species Taenia hydatigena. The sequence continues at coordinate 10,204 of JADWOT020001494.1, read as the reverse complement.
TCCACAGTAACCGTAACTACTTGGAATTAGGCTGCTGTACGGCCGTGACCTATCCGTGCCTTGTCGTATTTAACAACGATGATTGCTTTCGATAGGACTCAGATAATTTGCCGCCAAAAGCGGCTACTGGTGGACCCTACGAAAGAAACACGAGGGCAGCTGAATCGATGCCTCTACTCAACGGCTACATGTCGCCATCGAACCCAAGTTTGACTCCAGCTGTGATCTCTCTCGGAGGTCATAATATTGCACCGCTTACTACAAATTTCTAAGTAAATTGCCCCATGGTCGTTACTGCTCCACTTGATAGTGACATTGGCCATTGTCTTCCGACGCTACAGTCCGTAAGCGCATTCGTTTGAGGATTAGCTAAGGGAATTATGCTTCTACTATATGCGAAAAGTCACCATATATGTATTAGACTGCACCACTAAGGGATTATTTCTTACGACCCCGTAATTAGCTCCTAGCGCAGCAATCGTGTTGCTGATGGCCGAATCCTGCAGCTGTTGCTGTGACCGACAACGCTGGCTTAGCCATCAGCAACACGATTGCTGCGCTAGAAGCTAATTACGAGGCCGCAGTAAATAATTCCCTAGTGGTCCAGTCTAATTAATACATGGTGGCTTGACACAACTTGCAGCAACTCATGCTGCAGCAGCAACAGCAACATCTTGCTAACAAAGTACTTCTGAACAACCTATTTTTTTCCGGGTTGGAATGTGCAACTTACAATGCCAAGCACTCTCTGTAACAGCGCAGGTGAGTTGTCGTTTGCCGTCCTTTGCTGCGGAAATTATGTCTTTATGGCCATTTACCATCATGCATCAATTTTAGCTACCCACCCACCTGTGTGCATCAATCCCCAGTTTGGATATGGTGAGTTTATGATTCTCCTTTTATTTGCTCATATTTAACAAAATTTTTGGTGCATTGTCTTCTTTTGCCTTCAACGGTAGTGGCTGCTCAATACCCCGCCCAAGTTGCAAGGAAACCGGAGGATGTTATCTTTCTCGAAACAAGGAGACACTCATTATAATTGTGAGCGAAGGCTTGCCTGTGTAGATGTAACACTAATGTTGTTCGCTTTGTCAACCGCAATAGGGTAGTGCTTTATTTAACCTTGAGCAAATGAAGGGAAACAGAAAAGCGATATGAACTTTTAAAACTGCATACATAGGCAAGCTTTGGGGCGGAAAACGTGAAGTATGGACTTCAATGCCACCTTATTACCCCAGAAACATTCATAACTTGGTGCTGCATATTGGAAATCTGTAGTGTTAAAAAACTTCCCTTAGCGATATTACCTCACAAGGTATCGGCTCGAAGGTGGTACTCTTGCGTTCATTGTGAAGTTATGTTGGGCGTCTCAAGGAGGACATAAAGGTACCGTACTGTTAGGCTTCTTTATGGTAAACGTACTTTCCACCCTAGCCAAACAGTGGGTTGACGATGTAAATGCAGCGGACTGCTGTGCAGAAATATTACTGTAATTTTACTTCCTTACCTTCTCAATTTCTCTATTTGATCTCGAGACCTACTTGCATGCCCTTTGGGCACTTTTTGAGGTGAAATAGGGATCCACATGCTCAAAGATTATAAAATTTGTGCATGGGATTTTAAGCATATTGAGTACAGAAAATCGCACAGAGTGGTTAAATCTTTACGAATGGGCTTATTTAAAACGCATGCAAACACGGTACACAACTACGGGGTTCACCATTTACAGTAACCACTGATCAGTCTGATGCTTTTACGTTGCATTCACTTATTTTGCCGGATTCCGACAGATTTTCTCTGAATTCATGCCAATTAGTAAAATCATGTAACTTTGGATTCGCTACTGAGAACTGAATCTTAGTCCTTACGAAAACATATGTACCGCGATTTTCTATTCTTCTGCATGTCGGATCGCCTTCACCATGGTTCATTTTCGCCCAACCCTAAAGGCTAAATTGTGTGGCACATTAGGTATGTCACTTTTTTGATGTCGTAGGAGGCTTTCATCAATTTACACAGTCCCTTACTAAGTTTTTAATAAATTTTGCCCCTTTTGCTCACACCAGAGGGATCTTGAATGCTCCAACCTGTTCATTTTCATCTCCTACAAGAGTGCAGTGCATTGGATCTGATTAAACAGCATTTGTCTTTTTGACAGGTGATAAGGGTGAAAGTATTTCTAGGCAGAGCAACCAAGCAAAGCAGATGTGCATACAAGATTAAATGCCTTAAAAACTTCCACGTTCTATGTTGGCTTTGGGAAGGAAGAGCTTAAGGGTTTAGCTAAGGAGCTCCAAGGGCAGAATTTTTTTACGCTACAGATCTTGCAGACTGTTAATACTCCTAGCACAATGCCTTTAAAAATATCGTTTTGCTATAGTGACCGATCAAAATAATGACTCTTGCCTTTGACTGTCTAGTGAAGACCAATTTACCTTACAGCCATTTCCTCCAACCTTTGCCGATTCTTAAACTAATTTAAGCACTATCGTATCGTCAGCAATCTACTATGCACAAAGTTCCAATTTACTAATAGTTTGTGAAATACATTTGTTCTGGCACTACATTTTAGATGTCATCTCTGAGTGCTTGCGTGGTTATCATTTGGGTGTGTAGCTTTCGCTATCGCTAATGTGCTGCATGACTGTTGGTTTGAGTAAGATTTTAGTGATTCGCTTTAACTCTTGCTCTTGTCCTGGTACATGCAACACAGCTCCCAGCATATAGAGTTCTTCTGCATACAGATTTTATTCATGCCTTCGTGCATCATTTGGTTGATCGCCTCGCCGTGTTTTGGTCATTCACTAATTTTTAATTGCTTTCTCTGACTTGGTTGGCTATAGCTCATTTGCATTACATACAGCGTGTTGATTAAGGTAAATATTTTGCTTCTTTACCAATACTTAATTCGTCAGACCAGAAAGGATGCTTTGTGAAGTTGGCATTTCATTTTTATTCTAGAAAAACCCTAAGTGCATTTAGATAAGGCTGCAGGAAGATGTACAAGCTATGTTCTCTGCACAAGTTAATCAACTGAATGCATAAGGTGTGGTTTTGCAACGTGCAAGAAGCAAACTACGATAGAGACTGCAGTTTTTTGATATTTCATTTATCAGACAATGAGGAATGACTTAGGTTACAACTAATCACATTTGGTGGATTAGATCTTGGTAACTCCCACCCATAGCGGTAGGCCATTGTCCGTTATAATAATGGAGGGTCTGTCTGTAAAGGATGCTTTTTGTAACCTCTGCTCTCCGCGAGATTCGCATTATCGTAAAGAAAAGTGCAGTAACATTTCTCATTTGCATTGACGCACAATGTAATCAACGGTCCAAAAATGGTCTCATAAACTTTTTGCGATGGTGACACGTCAAAATCGATTTTTTGTCTAAGATCGCAGCAGCTGCAACTCATGCACTCACGATTTAACGTGCGGTAGTGCAGACGCCCCAATGACTATGCGCAACAATGAACGACCGCTGAGGATTACTATTACCATTGACTTGTGACCAACCTCCATTATGTCACTGACATTCTTTTAATATCTTACCGCTTCTATTAGGCCTAGGTTATTAGCATTGCAACGAGAAAAAGATTACAGTACACGAAATGCCGCATATTTCTTATCCCAATTAGAGCCTAATAAAATGTGACCAAATGGACCGCCGCTACGTGAAACGACTAATTTTGGTTACTTTCCTAACGTAAACTCAACACGCATCGCATGGGACGAGGACATCTGGAAGTAGTAACAGTAGACGAGAGGTCGCGGAATGTCTTTTCTGATCGAGGCTAAAATCAAGCGCAAAAAGTTTTGTATCTGAGACATAACCTGGCTATTTCTGACTCTAATCCCAAGGTAAAATATAAGCGCTTCGAATGGAATCCAAGCGGCATTACTTAATTCGATGACATCAGAAGATACTAATAGTAGGCGAAAGCTCACAGATGTCTTTTTCCAATAGAGGCTGAATCAAAAGGAATGAAATCGAGCGCAGAGATATAACCCGCATATTTTCGGTACCTCACCTAGGTAAATTTGATGTGGATTGAGTTGAATCGTGTCGTCATCGCTTAACTCGAGAACATTAAGGATGATTTTACAAGAAAAGAGGCCGCGGAATCCATGTTTTGGTCAAGGCTAAATCAGAAGTGATGTTCCGAAAATGCAGTGACTACTCGACTACCTTCGGTTCTTTTCTCAAATTAATCTCGGTTTGCTTCGACCGAGACTTGGTAGTCACTACTTAAATCGACAGCTTCAAAATATATTTGCACTAGACAAGACGCTACAGAATTTCTTTTCTGATCAAGGGTGAAATCGAAATTGATGGATTGCGGCGCACTAGCATAATACAACTGATGCAGTTCTAATTGCAACTAACCTTGATTTGAGCAGAGCAGAACTAAGTTGTCCTGGGTAAGGCTGAATCAAAGCAAATTATGTGTAAAGCTTAGCGATTTAGCGCTACTCTTTCCCGTTCCCTTGGAAACATAAATTAAATACCCCTCTATCCAAACCAGTTCGCTGCTAACTAGCATCAAAAGCAGTTGCAGAAGACTGAAAGCCTTGGAATTTCAAATCTGAATAAAGCTGACATAAAATGGGTAAAGTATGTACCATATTTAACCATGCTACATCAACATCCAGATCTTGTCAAGATCATTTTTAAACCAAAGCATAAGAAACATGGAACGGAGCGCAGTTAATGCGACACTTACGAACAAATTTGCGATGGTTCCAGCTGTACATTGATATAAACTGTCATTTCTTCCCATTATGGCAGAACGGGAACAGCGGCTTTTTGCATGGATTTCAATTAATGCCCCTTCGTCTTGAAGTATCTCTTAAATACTTTGAGTTCACTGATGCTCTCTGCGTATTCTATAGATTTGTTTATTAGCCTTCATTAACGACCCGAGTAAAGCAGCTATCGCTGTGTAATAATAGTAAAAACATAATAACTTGTAAAATTGGCGAACAAGTAATCAATATTACTTATTTTGTAAAAAAAACTTGACGAAAACTCATAAAATACTGTTTACTCTTACCTGGGATGTGTGCGAAGCAATGGCATAGGCAGAATTCTGATTCCATGTAGCTGCTCAATTATTCCATGCTCAACGATATAGGCGCTAGTGGAACAAGATGCATCCCCGTGTGAGTTAAAGGACTGAATACCATTGCTATCAAATAATCCCTGACAGTTTGGATATACGGTCTCTTTATAGGTCCCAATGCAACGACAGGAGGAATGATACTACTACCGCCAATGACCTTGAAGACGAGGAGCGAATAAGTTAATTTAAAGGCTTGTTTTCCATACGCGAAAGTACTAACAGCGATTAAACATGGAATTTATGTATTACTTTCATATTTTATGCATATTTTGGTTTCAACTGGTGCATGGCACATTTGGTTTGTTTTTTTTGTATTTTACTTAATAAACAAATGCAAACCTAATTTGAACTCGAAGTTATTAATTAGTACACTCGTGTAGCCACATTTTTTTCGAAATTTATAGGTACTTCTATGCATTTACTTATTCATAAAACATGCAAAGGCAACGTTTTGCATTTCATTATCCCCTATACCACCACTGCAGCGTTCCAAAACTTTTCTGAAAGCAAAAGAATAAATAATGTTCGGGCAGAAAATATATGTTTGCCAAACAGGAAGGAATCTAAGCCGCCGGCATGACCTAGAGACCTCCTCACCCGACAGTGGCTATAGAGCCACTCAAGTGACCATAACCGAAACCAGCAGTTGCACAACCTAAGCACTGCATTCGCGTCTTTAAATCTAGCTGTGAATATTCATACCTTTACTAAGGACACGGCCCACAATTTTAGTCTTTGCAATGTTACATTGCGTCGTAGGTACTCCCCTTATGCCAATAGTTTCATCTTACACGATAGGTTAGGATTAATATGGGGCACACATTCCTAGAACATTTATATTTCAAGCTATTACGTAGTTTTGCTGAGGCTAATTCTTTAACTCTTTGTGAACAGCTGAGTAATAAGCACAAACACTCCTTTGTGAAAGGCATGCATGCCTTTAATGTGCACATCATATGCATTTCGATCAGTTGACAAAGCTTTGCTTGACTGCCTCTGCTTTACGACTGCGGTGGTTGTGCTGGCTTCACCGAAAGGAGAAATCAAATTGATTATCAGATTCATAAAAAGTGAAAAGCAATAATAGAAAGAGGGCTAAAGTGATAAGAAGAGGGAGAGGAAAGAGAAGGCGCAATGATAATTAAAAATGGATACAATCGATGGAAATAAAAGGCTGCCCCCACAAGGCTATAGCCATTCCTCCTCCAACAATGCCAAATCTGCCTTTTCGCGAGGCCAGTCCAATTGCTTCAACCCCTGCCTTTGCTAGACATCGGTTCCTCACTTCTCCAATGACATTTCTATACTTTGATCCCCAACTCCTGCTGGTCTTCACTCTCGTTCTCAATCTCGCGCTTCCCATTTCCTTTCTTTACCTACTTCTTCTTTTGATTGCTTCGGTCATTTTTCTTCAATTCCTTCTTCTCCTACCTTTTCAATGCCAGTGAAACAATCTTAAGCTACCTTAAGACATCCACATTGAGATACTGCACCTATCATTACTTGGCTATTTACTTTCCTAATTGCCACTTACAAATGGCCTGGTGTATTCGAGTGGGGTGGTCATCCAAGTTCTTAAATGCTTAATTTAGGGCTCTGAAATGTATGCTCATGTATTTGCATTCATAGTAAGCAGTGCAACATCTAAATTTTTTAAGTTCCTTTTCCATTTCAGACAACTCTCAGCTCCTCATTAGCAGCATTCTCATTCACTCTTCCTGCTTAACTAGGCATGAACATTACGTCTTTATATTCACCAGTCTCGCCATGTCTAATGCCTCGAAAATCACAAAAAGACCAGCACTACGGTCAGCCAATAGAGCCCCTTGATTACAAATTGGAATCATTATTAAAAAAGTTAGAATACCACCTCTTAAAAAGAAGTTACATTTTTTAAAAAGTTTTACTTCAACAAGCTATGCTCAAGATGTCCTTAAGATACAATCTCATGCGTGTGCAACCCAACGATGGCTTAAAAACTTTGTCGGAGAACATGACTTCAGAATTTAGAATAACCAGTACGCGACGATGATCTTATTGGCATCTTGAAGGCGTTGCGGACTCCAAGAGGTAGCAGTGCCGGCACTGTCTCGCCAATTTGGGTTTTCATCGTTTCTAAATTCTGACAGGCATGGGACGCGGGATGCTACAGAACGGAGAGAAAATGTGCAGCAAAGTGGAAGGAGGTTTAAAAAACCATAAATCAGATCGACTAACGCACAGTTAAATAGAATATGGTTTTTTATCATTTTTGACTTCATTTATTTGTCCCACTCGCCAACCATGCATGAAATTTTGCCCTGGTTAATGGGTTTCGTTGATCGATCGCCTGCTTGACGGGGTAACCCAAGTGCAACGAGGACACAGCGTATGCACTTATCGATCCATCGATCGACCAGCATCGATGAGTCAGCAAAGGGGCGCACGCTGAGAGCGCAACCCACAGAAATCTCAACCACACATCCACCAACCCATTCAGCTGTGACTTATCGATGATCACATGTGGTCGTCATTTCCCATTGCCTTTTTGCCACAACCTTTGACTTGAAGAAGTAGGAGTAGGTGGTAGGGCAAGGTGTTCTTTTGAATGCTAGTAAAATTGCTTAGTAATTAAAAGACTATTAGCAAAAGGCACCCTACCATAAAATATCTTTTGAGGCTAGCGGAGAGACACAAGGGGAGAATAAATGTCGTAGTGATGCTGCTCGAGTAAACCATCACATTAAATGACTCCTAATATGTCATAGATAGAAGAGGGTAAACGCAGCCAAACTTTTTGTTCTACTGTCTGCTGCCAGCAAAATCCCTCGCCTATCATTCGAAACCACGGCGGCAAAATCCATTCCTATTAAAGTTCTGTTTTACCATCAACACTTGGTGGGTTGTGAAGACATTCAATCGTTAAAGTGAAATTGTTGAGATGCTGGTGAAGACAAAGAGGCGATGGACTGCAGATGCATGCGCCCATTTTATTCAAACTGTCGAATGTATTTTTATGAGGGCAGATAATGACAACCGTCCAACATATTACTATATTGGCAGGTTACGGAAAAGATTTCGATTGCACGCTGCTTGTAGGAGAGCAGTGAATTTGAAACGAGGGCGTTTACATGTGGGCATTTTGTGAAGTGGTAACGGTGCCTATAGGATGCTCAAACCCATCCATAGCAGACCATAACTTAATGGAGAAGAATGTACAGCCAAAAGACGTTGATGTACCTTTTTAACGACCTAATAAGAATATAGAGCATTTTGGAATGCAACGCTTATGCATTAGCGATCGCAGTGGACCACTGCTACCACTTCGTCGGTTGATCAAAGGATTCAAGGAAATCTACATATTAACTTACACTTACCCCTCCTCTAAATAATCTCTACCACTACTGCTCCTACTTTGAGATCAAATTCGATAAAATTGAGTAGGTCAGACAGAAATAAGGGCAACAATCAGACCAGGTGATAAAATTGTAGGAATTCGAGAGTCGCCTGCTGAAACAAGGACCTATGCGCATTGCTATCATAAACACTCTCAGCGCTTGCACTTGCATCTTCCTCTGGATCAGCACGCATATTTTTAGCATTTTATGATGTATTTAGTGCTATCTTTGAGAATCGGAAATGTACGAAGACAAAGGATCCTGAGTGGGACGGCAAAACTATACCCAGTTGAATAGATAGTGTGTCTACCATGAGTGCTTTGACGATTTACTCAATTTATAGGACCTCAAAGATTGAGAGAATAGCAGGAGAAGAAGACAAATAATTGAGTCGATGGTTCGCGAATTTACCAATGTCAATGACACTGTTCACGATATGAAGAGAACAAAGTGTCAAATGACCAACCACTTACAGCTTAATCGTGTCAGCATAAAGCTTAAGGACTTGACTGTCGACTAAAGCTATTGTAGGGTTCTGAGGCTCCCTTGAAGGCAAAAGAAGGAAGAATGCAAGGACATAATATATGTATGTATATATATATATATACATATATACATATATATGTACATATTTAACAGACAGAAGGAAATGAGCTTCTGGCATGGCTCGAAGACCAGCAATATGGCCACCTCCGTGACCGCGACTAAGACTGGCGGCCCAAACAAACTAAGTATTACACTGTGGCTATACTCACAAAACTATAGGAGGGTGCATCCAATATTGGCAAAAGACCGCCTACAATATCATATAGTCGTGTTAATGATAACTAATGCGAGTCATAATGGCGATGCAAAATAAGGGATTTACTGCCGGATGTGAAGTGGGATTTAAATTTAAGAAGAGCGGATAATTGGCACTGTTGTGGCATCCCATTTAAAGATATAACTGCGCATTTATGCAACTAGAACACATGAGCTCACGCATAGGATTATCGATAGGTTCGCGGTAAAATTAAATTACTAGAACATGTGAAACATGCGTCAAACCAACTGCCACATACATCATTTATATAAATTCAGAAATTAGAGAGTATGATTTGATGAATCAACCATATTTTGAGTTCGTTTGAGCCCGGACTGTCTTAAATTCGCCAACCTGCTAATTATTTTCAAGGTCACTGGCGGTGACTGTTTCTTATTCCGATAAGGTGCTGAACAGGTCGCTGCATCGGAAGCAGCAAAATTGCGGCAGGGGGACTCTATTTTCGAAGAAGGGCAATTCATCAAAACTTCTAGGCACTACTTCGTAACAATGGCTTCGGAGGTCCTGAATCCCACAGGAATGTGTGTGGATTTACTGGAATATATTTTGATTAGCATGGGCCATTACTTCGCTGATAACTTAGGCAAGGGTGAATTAAATTTTATGATTTTTATTGTATCACTTATGCGCAAAGTAAATAATGATACCCTTTCACTAGACAAATCAAATTTACTGTTCATTCTCAATATTTTCAGGATTAACACACGGATAAGGATGCTTTATTAGAATCGCTATAATACTCACGTGTGCATAAGATGCAGAGTATATTATTTAAGCCAAAGTACTTACCCACTGCCAAAACGTGGTTAGAAGTCTTTGGGTCAGAAGATAAAGGGTTTCAATTATAAATTAGCCGGTTTTTCCCTTCTACCTTCATTAG